>JAXQHR010000055.1:0-13701 GCA_037040985.1 Penicillium glabrum | reverse complement strand
GACGACTGCGCTTCGGGACACGGGCACCGCCGAGACACGGGCATCCTCTCGGGAGACACACGGGCAATCTGGAAAATGTTGGTATTTGACTGGTGACAGTCGACAGAACTCGTTAAGGCTTCGCCATGGGCAACCTGTCGATCCTGTTCAGGCATCGGGGACCCAAATGCCACCTTGATCCTTCAAAAACATCCGCTGTCATCCCGGCACATGACACATGCTACGGCCCCACTGCTGCTGAAGACCAGTCGATTTGAGCTTCCAATATTACATACCCATTTTATTGGCGGATAGGAAATTACAGAGAATTCTGTATTCGGTGTTATCAGTTTCACTCAGGATTTCACTCTGATAGGTGTGGGAATCTACGAAGAGGAAGCCATGCCGTGTAAGGCTACCCTACCCGGCCAACTGCTATGACAAGACAAGAAGGATTCCTGCACATTGGTGCTTGATATCTAGCTCAGCTGCTTGTCTCTCAGGCACAACAGTGAGAGTTGCGCCGAGATGTTGCAGTTCCAAAGTAGGAGCCCATTTGGTTTCAAAGGGCGCAGCCCCACAGTCAGAAACCCCCAAAAGGTCGTCGATGAACGAGTTAGAGTAATTGAAACTCATATCCGACCTTCTGTAGAAAGTAAGGACATGGGAATAGTTTTCCAGGCGGTGTTTAAACTCTAGCCAAGGACCTTCAGGACAGTTCTTCTTCACAAAAATCCCCCTCCCCTCTCGGGCGTTGCAAGGGATGGGTCGGTGTGGGCAGTCCCCGGGAAACCTCTTGAGAGTCCCCTTTGTCCGCTTCCGTTGGCGCAGCGAAAATTTCAAAAGAGTAAATATTCCGCACCTGGGTTTGCCTCTGATCGTATACGTTGTTCAAGCGCAAATCTCCGGCGGTTTCAGCAACCATTCAACTTATCACTGACGGACGCGGATATACTGTCGGTAAAGGTGGAGAGGAATCTACTAGCGTAATTTGTTTCATTCAACCCACTGCTTCCTGATTTCCAAGGCATAAACTGCTGAATCAGCTCGAAAGAGTCCCTTTACTTTGCTACCAGAATCATATAGAAAAGACACATCTAATACATTGTGCAATAGCCTCATTGGTTCATTCTAGTACTAGTGTATACTGCCTCTATCGGAACCGATATACATTCCTACATCCGAAAGGGACAATCATGACGTCATGATGAAAGTCTGGGTAAGGAAAAGTTGCCCATACCGTTGGGTTTACGTTTTCCTAATGCAGTTTCTTGAACGTTTGACTACCTGTTCGACATCTGCTGGTGCATCTTGGACTAAGTTATACATGTACACATGACGACAGAAGAGGCTTCTGAGTCGTTTTTCAGGTTCGTTGCAACTGCGCTAGTTGACCGAACCGAGCCGCACCTGAAGCGATACCCGCCGGGGGAAATGGAGTCATCTCCTCAGACTGGTCAGTTTGATGCTTCTAGGCGTGATAATTCCTGCCACTAACCACAAGACATATTGTCAGACCGCTTTGCAGGCCTTCAACCCGAAAATACACTAGCATCATTACCAGACACATCGGCGAAGCCTCCCATCGTCACGGTTGACCGTTACAGTCTCATTCCAGACAAGCCGTGTAATAAATCATTGCGCATGAAAGGACCGAACGATGAGGCTCCTATTATTGAGTTCCGATTCTACCCTAGCAATGAGAGCCAGTGCTCCAACCGCGGTGGTCGGGACCCTTTATTGCCCCTTACCCTTGCCAACGACATATTGCTTTACCTGAATTCTATCATGCCGTTCGTTTTTGTCGATTGGATAGACGTACGACTCTTCATTGTACAACAGTCTACGGAGGAATTTGTGATGGAATATCCCTTGTTTCTCCGTTGGATCGAATTGGTGCAGGGGAATGTAACACGACTTCATGAGCATATACATGGTATTGTCTCAGAGTGTTATCGAACAAAGGGTTCTGGGCATCTACGATTTCGACCAATTATACGAACACGAAGTGAAGTAGCGACGGATGCAGGCCAAGGAAAGGCCTTATCATTACAGCCCATCCAACCGGCCATACCTCCACCTACGCTTGATGCAGGATTCTTTGTTCAGAACATCATCGACAACTACAAAAATTGATTCTTCGCTCCGGAAGAAAGAACGTCTGCGTGTCTATCACTCATAAGCACTTGACGATATCCGGATTGCATTTCTTGATATCAAACCTCTCTTCTAAATTATTCGAACTACGCCGAGCTGCCGGTTGAAGCTAGGTCAGGGACTTGTCAATTGCCAATCGGTCCCTTGAGGATACCCGTATATTGGCCACGAGACACATATAGAATGAAATGCTCCGAAGACAAGACACCCGTGCGTATCGCAGGCGTGCGCGCTTCCTGTTCAAGCATATACGCCATCCAAGCTATCGCGAACATGGAATCTGAAATCAGCGCCTGGGTTCAGACTCGTTTATCTTGAAGTGTTCTTTTGAAAACACCGCCCACAATAAAAACAGATTAGGAGCAAGACTCAGTGTATGAATAATTTATTATTTCATATCCCTTTCGGAGCCCTAGTCCACGTGTTACCGAAACCGAGAACGCGATGCTAGACTAGTGTAAGTGTTCATTCTACGAGCAATCTTGGTCTGAATTGTACGATAGGCAGTTTCGCTCGAGAGACCAGTCAGCATTGCCGGCAGTTGCCTCTCGTTCAAAATTTCTGCGTGACGTCGGCAGATTCATCTATTAAATCCAATAATACAGTACATCTCCACAGCATCGACGCTCAGAGTCAGGTTTCTGGTCACACAATCTCGTTGTATTCGATAGACAACGCGTAATCGAAGAATGTGCAGAGCAAGGACGCTGTTCTCTAAATCCACAATACCTGTAGCCAATGTGATATGGCTGCATCTAATGGAGATGTCTACAGTGGATCGTAGCTAGGTCCCAGCGCGACCGTGACTCGGCAAGTGAAGGCACGTTGACAAAGACTAGACTACGGCATATCCTCTCCATTGGATATTAGGCTCAATACCATATCCGCAAATTGAGGATAATGGATATTACTTCCATACCATATCCTCAATGAGGATATGAGGATATTTTGCGGATATCCGCACTAGCATAACTCTCGCTTGAGTAACTTTTTAAGGGGTAGTCATGTGCCTCTTATACAGCTTATTAATTCATTTTTTAAAACAAAAGATACACAGGTTTGGTCCTGACCATACTACCACCCTTGTGTATCCTATTTCCTAATGAAATATAAGAAATACGTTTGTATTAACTAATATTTATCAACTTCATTATTACTTATAGCATCAATCTTATTTTCAAAGTGTATTGGGGGAAAACATGATTTCTTGTTGTTCCACTTTACTACAGTAATAATTTGGTCCGCACATGACAGTCGCCTTTTGAAATAAGTCAGTCCACATCAGGTTAGAGAAGACCTTCTCACCAATCTTCATATTCGACCTTGCCTGAATCTTGTCTAGTCCTGGTGATGCTCGATTAACAATACAGCCCACGCATTGGTGGCTCTGCCGGTCTCCAAGCTTCGACTCAGCCAATGCTCGCTCTAGTCAACTCTCAGAGACCGCTCCGGAGCTCTCTCTCCTGGCTGATATCACAGCTGTTGCAGACTAAAAGGGCCATGGAGCACACCTCGAGCAGACGTATCTGATTTCCACTCAACTCCTGGCCGACTTCCACGAACCACTCCCACGAGCCCGCTCTCACGACACGAGCCAACATGTAGAAGCCAACACCCACAAGGCCGACTTCCACAAGATCAACTCCAGCCATGGCACCGATTTGAGCCAGACAACCGTGGCCGTATGGATCTCAGCCCCTTCGTGAGCATACTGCCTAATACGCCGCCTCATTTGTAATACGGGCGACACGTACGTTGAAATGAAATGCGTATCCAGAAAATAGTTGTCAAAGTTAGCCTGCGGCATTGTTGACGTGCTTGGGGTCTCGCACGGAGTCACATTCTGTTGGGCACACATTTGCAAATAGGTCAGAAAAGCGACCCTTGACTCACGTTTATCCGATGGCTGACCAGCGTTTTGACGGGCGATGGGGGGCCGGGTGACGAGTACAGAATCCAAATTGAATAAACTCATTTTGGGACTGCCAAACCTTAAAGGTGACCCTTTGGAAAGTCTGGCAAAAGCGCGAATGCTCAATATTTGGGCTTTAAAGCAGACGATGTTTGTGAAGATTGTTGTAATTCAGAGGTATGGATTATATTTCTTATTATTTATTCAGAGGGAAACATGAGGCTATATATACTGTACAACGAGAAGATCAAGTTGATTGGGAATCAACTTGACTCTTCGTATACATACTTCGGGATTAGTTCCAATGGTTCGGCTTGGTTCCTGGTCTGCACCAGCCTCATATCACAGCAGGTATACTTAGTCTCTTGTCACTTGACACAGATCCTAAGCATAGCTTGACTAGGCGCACTATCTGGCACTGCTCAACAAGAGTCTATTCTATAGATCCGAGCCCGTGTAAGGCTTACGAGGCAACGGTACGATTGCGACTGAGACTTGAGGACGAGCCTCGACGTACGTATACGACCACTACGAGCGATACTCACTGTGACCAGTTAGCATCGCGTAACACAATGTTTCAGAGTTAGATAAAGTGGTGGGATGGTTTGGGCCGAGCGTTTGCTTCTGTTTGGCTAAGCACTCTCGTAACAGATTTATCTCTTCGTCATCGTGAGCTGAAGATTTCCAAGTGAGAGCGAGATTCACCATGCTCGTTAGCGTGTCAGGAACGCGATTGTCTATGGATGGGTGATCTGAAGCTGAAACTAAAACAAGTTCTTTTGATTGAGGACGTTTAATTTTTCAATTCTTGATAGGAATAGACAGTCGTCATGAGCTATCCTGTAATATACTCGCACCGTTTCGACCGTCCATCCAAATGCAGATTTCTGGTGCTGTAAAACAAACGGTCGGAGGCAGAAGGTGATCGCACGATAGACTCACCCACGGGACTGAAATAAATTTTGCGATAAGGGACCTGCAGAAATGTCTGGCCCACGACGCCGACCTTCATTATTTGGAGACCAATCAGTGCCTGTATTGTCACCAAATTATTCATGTAGGCCTATTTTGTCCTGCCAAACATGCACGACCCTGAATCAGCGGTTTAATCCTGGTACTAGACCGTAGAAAAACTCAGGCAAAAAGAATGAAGCGTGAAGTGGAGGAGTAAAGTGTGAGAAGAAGGTTCGATGCAGGGAAGATAGCTTCTAGATCTTTCTATCGATTGGGTCGACAGAACGGTTACCCTGGCAATATAAAGATGGAGAAGATCTTCCCGATGTGGAGTCATCCGTTAAAGAGTGGATCGCGAATCAACTTCAGGGCATCAACTTGGGAGCAACATTAGTAGCGTTGTGTTCTGAGCTCCGAAAATCCGAGTCACATAGCCGTCTGTGTCAGAAGCGCAATTTCAGTAGGCATTGATTGTGAAGGCACAGGCACACTAAGTTGCACGTCCACTAGTCGATCGAATCATGATTAGTCATTTCAATATCAATTTAGTGGTTCTTGGTTGGTCATTTTCTCGACACGGGTCCCCGAGTCAGTGTGCCTAGTCTAAAGGTCACACCGATATTTGTCTCGATTAGACCATGGGTCACGTATTTCCAGGTCATTGCTGATTGGCGTCTTGCGCCGGGGTACTGTATGATAGTAGCGTTGCAACCTTTTGCGATAGATTAACCCTGACAAATCCCACGGCGAATGGCATGCAGAACCAACAGTCCCCCGTTGTGTTACCATGTGATTGGCTGCACCTAGTGTTGTTGAGCCATACCATAGAAATATTAGGCTTTAGGCCATGCACTGTACCAAGAAAAAGGGAAATAACAAGAAGAATTTGTATAACTTATGCAGTCAAAATCTCTAGCATGTTTGTCTTGTTTGTTACCCAATTGGGTACCCAGCTCTGGGTCTGCGTCCGGGTTGGGTCCGGGTCCTGCTGGGTCGTGCGGAAGCTTAATTGCAAGGGTAAATGGAAGTATTTATAGACGGATTTCCTTTTGCTAGACTAATTGTAATGGTGTACATTACAATTACCCCTATAGGTTAGGGTGTAGATTCTGTGCATTCGCACCAGTCGCGATGTCCGCGGCCATCTCTCCCCTGGGACGGGTATCAGGCGATAGCGCCTGAAGTTGCGACTACGGTGAACTAATTCTCGAGGTCCCGCGACCTCTGGTTGGCTAGATATTCCAAGAGTTGCTTCTGGAGGCTTTACTAGAAGAACTTTTTCTCAAAGCCCTATTCGACTCTGAAATGTGGTGGAATCACATGGCTCTGCAATTCTTACGAACTGTCTGATCTAGTTCGGGGGCTAGAGGGAAAAGTTGGCTTCAATTTGCTCGTGAAAACGAGGCTCATGTTGGGAATTCCATACTCTCTTTTGTGTCTTGAATTTGATTTGAGGGGATGTGATAGAGGGTCTACTTGGAATAGAGGCTGTAGTCAAATAATACATTGTCCTTAAATAAAGGTGAGCAAATTAATTTCAATAAAAAACAAATGAGAGATTGAAGGGTATTCATGGCTGGTATACTCCAACCGATCGCTAAACACAGTGCATCATTGACTAAATCTACCACGAACCATGCGTGTCACCTCCGGCTTGAGGCCGAGTCTCATAGTTCACCGTAAAGTTATCTGTCCGTCGGATTTCAATAGGACTCATCTGGATCTCATTGACGTTCTCCTGCACATGATTATCTTTCCCTCCGTCCGAGTGCAGAATGCTCTCTTGGCTTTCAACGTTGGTAATGGCCAGATCATCGCGCACCGCTGACCTCTTGCTTCTGTCATAAGATGCGGTATTCCAGTTGCTGCTCCGGTTTCTATAACCGCTCTGGCCATTGCTATTGCTGTATGAACCGAGCGTTCGTTTGCCGAGAATAATCTCGAGAAGAGGTTGGAGGGTGGGGATGCAGGAGGCAATTGCGACGACGTTGGCTTCGATACTAAAGATAAATATTAGTATTTTGAGCAAATAAATGGTGAATGCGGCTGAGCGGAGACTAACTTAGTCCATAGAATGAGGTCTGCCGTTCCATCTGTAAAGGGTTAGATATAGTACAGCAAATGGCGAGATAGTTGCGACTTACAAGTATAATCAGACTTGTCTGCAAGTCCATGCAATTGTGTACATTTCACAATGGCCATAGCTGCTGCGATGGCACCTAGTCCCAGGGCGGCGGAGAGCGCAAGTCTCTTGCGCAGAGACATTTGAAGCTTCATAAGAACAGTCATGGGGTAGCAAGCGAGGTAAAGATCGACTGAAGCAGAAATTGCTACAAGCTCATTAGTCTCCTAGGCAGCAGGATGAAGTTTGATGTATACTTACTACCGGTGAAAATAGCAAAATCGATAAGCATCCAAGTGCTCTTGCATGTTGCCTGGCCCGATTGCTGAAGCGACGGCGTCCACAACGCGCGGGGTGGGTCGCACTGAATGGTCAGTATTTTTATATTCAATGAATAGATAGAAGGCCGTTTGACTCACCATAGTAAATAGAATGATTATACAAATGCAGGACACAGCAGCAGCAGTTGACACCAAGGCCCAAAGCACGATCCTTTGGATGAAACCAGGGTTCAGAATCCTTGTAACATGTATGTCACCGCGATCTTTGGGATCGTGAACGACAGAATTCCCAGTAAGAAACTGACATTGTTAAGCAACATGGCCATGACCAGATTTCCATGTTCCTCAACGACAATCGTATGCTTTCCGAAGCCATAATACACTGATGCTGTTGTGGCTCCACAATAGGCGAGACCCAATGCCATCGCGACTACAATGAGATAGTCATCGAAACCGAAGTTCTTGAGCATCTTCAAGCGAATGAAGACTCGAGCAACGACCATCAAAAGGGTCAAGGACGTCAACGTCCACACCACCGCCAAGACCTTAGGGCCCTTGTCATCGCTAAGATTCTCAGCTGTAACAACCATTGTGACTTTCTCAGGCTCTGCCTTCAAATCCGCCTGTCAAAGGAGGAAAGAAGAATCGATCCTCCAGGGATATAATAGTGCGAGGTTGACCCTATATTTGAAGGGGCGGCCTGGAAAACATCAGTCATCTTGAAGGATTATGGGGATCTGTCAAACACGAACCGAGGTCCACTGTTGGCTCCTCCAGAATTGCTAAATTCTTTTCTGGTCCAGGCCTCCCTGGAGAAGAGATCTACAGGAGAGCCTGTCGGACTGGTAGTGGTGCGTTTGATAATGGGACTATTCTGCATTAGCCACAAATATGGGCCCCACAACAAGCACGCCCGTGGAGTAAGGCTAGTACAACGCTAAGCACCTTCTTCAGGACTAGTTTATTGACATCAGATTTTTTGTATTTTTATTTTTATTTTTATTTTTTGCAATCCTGCTCCCTTCATCCTATATTTACCAAAATACCATCAAGAAATTTATCTCTTGGCGAGACAGCATCTTGGAAACAGAGATGGATGAAACCCCAGACAGACATCTGGAGCCGATAAAAGTAGCACAATTCTCACGGGATTGGACAATACCGATCAGCACAAAGGATTATTCTGTACCCACCCGCGTATAGACTAACCTAGTTGGGAGAAGAGCGACATGTGTGGCGCTTTTGACAGTTCCACTGCACACGTAAGCTCTCCAGAGACTGGACAGTAGGAAGTGGGTATTCGGCCCTAAAATAACGGCGGACGCCACAAGGAGCGCTAAACAAGCGCTAAATCTCCACAGTAGAAATTGGGACCGGAGCTGAGGATCCGTCAGCCGCGGGCGGCATGGACCGCTAGTTTGTTTTAAAAAACTCCGTCGTGCAATCTGCGAAATAACTAGACCGGCCAGGTCCACTAGTGGCTAAACAGGGCTTTGTTTTGTCTCGCTTAGGCAGTGTATGCGAGCTCCGGATTTTGAGTCTCCTGATCTCCTGCTTAGTCTGCTACCCTCTGAACCGTACATACATGCTGGTTTGAACTACGGTAGGCGCAATTAATGTTTATCTTAGAACAAAGACATCATTTCAATGGTGCAAAGATCTGGGAAATCCGACGACTTTCACCCATCCCTCCCCATTATGGTTGTTGTTATCAACCATACGCCCGCGGGGCTCCACAAGGCCCGTTAGTCCCACAGGGGTGATTCTCGGCAGTACTCTCACTTCTGTAGTTAGTTAGGCTATTTTTGAGCAACTTGAAATTGTCCACTTACCATTCAGCTGACCCGCTGCATTCTCCACGATTTCCACCTATGAGTCAAAGCCACATGCCACTTGGAACCTTGTAATGATAAGCATTGGCAATGCATTACTCCAAGCTAGACTTGAACTAAGTCTTATCCGCTGTCTTCGCCCCTGAATTTCCTTTCCAAAAGGCTGGTTGGAAGTGCCGAAATGAACGGAAGTTGAGCGGATCCTGAAACGACCCCCGGACATCCTAGGGGTAAAGGGAGAATCAATTGATAATATTGAAGTCCCCCGGGTTCCCTAGTGGTATTCGGCATCATTCATCATTTTTCTTTGATAATACATATCAAAATGACCATCGAAACCAACGCAAGTGCCACTAACGGCCATCAGGGAGCTTTTGATGACAGCTCTGTGGCAATTGCACCCAACCTCCCCGAATTAGTTCCTGCTCTACTTGAAAAGATTGCTGCCTCAGGCAATGATTTTGTCTCCAATGATCCTAAAGCTCGTACTGAGCTTGTGGATGCCGCACGTTCCCTCGTGTATGCCACGGAGACTCCCAGAGAGGCTATGATTCGGGTAGCATGGTCGCAATCCACTCTGTACGCTTGTATGGAGGCTGGTGTTGACATGGGTCTGTTTACTGCTCTGTCAAAGGATGACAAGCCCAAGACTGCTGCCTCGCTGGCCGAGGCCGTTGGTGCTGAGCCGAAGATGCTTGGTGTGTTCTGACTGGATGAACCTGTATGACGCTTCTAACTCTAGGCAGCTCGTATTTTGAAGCACCTCTGCGCTATGGGTGTGATCCTGGAAACTGGACCTGATGAGTATCGTCGTACTGGTTTTTCGACTTCTCTCATGTCAGAACGCTTCAGCGATGCCTATCCATGCATGTTAGTCTCCCATTATGCTCGTGTATTTCCATTTTCGATATACTCACACTTTCTCAATTAGCACCGACTCCATTACAAACGGCATCCAGGCCCTACCCGCCCACCTAAAGAAGACCAACTACCGTAACCCAACGAACGGCACTGACTGCGCCTTTCAACTCGGATACCGCACCACGGATCACTGCTTTGAGTTCCTCCAGAAGCACCCCGTCACTGGCAAACAATTTAACAACCACATGTCCGCATACCACCAGGGTCGCCCCAGTTGGATGGATGAAGGATTTTATGATGTGCCCAGACTTGCACAGGTCGACACAGGGGATGACGGTGCTCTTCTGGTTGACATGGGTGGTAGTGTTGGGCACGACTTGTCAGAATTCCGTCGCAAGCATCCTGAAGCTTCCGGCCGGTTGATTCTGCAAGATCTCCCACATGTGCTGGAGCAGGCTCGCACCATGAAGTTGCACCCATCCATTGAGGTCATGGAGCATGATTTTTTCACCAAGCAGCCTGTGAAGGGTAAGTTCAGTTTGTTGTGATGTGAAACCTTTCCATCTAATCAATTTTCAATAGGAGCCCGCGCTTACTACATGTACTCTGTGCTCCACGACTGGCCTGATGAGAAATGTGTGGAAATTCTCAAGAACATTGTCCCGGCTATGACCCCCGGGTATAGCAAGATTCTGATCAACGAGAATGTCATCCCGGAGATAAATGCTTACTGGGAGACCACCAGCTTGGATATCATCATGATGGCAGACTTTGCCTCAGCCGAGCGTACCGCGGCCAACTGGCATGCTCTGGTAGAGGCTGCTGGCTTGAAGGTCAGCAAGATCTGGACGGTTCAGCGTGGCGTGGAGAGTGTGATTGAATGTGAACTCGAGTGTTAAATGGACCGTTAAATGAAATTTTGAAAGTTTCCACGTAATCAAACCTTCACCTCCACAATCAGCAGTGGCTTGCACATAGATCACTAGGAAAAACATCAGTTTTTTTGGAAGTGGCGGAGTGTGAGCACCATGGCATTTCAGAGCAGGCCACGCTTCACACTGCTGAGCTCGCTGGAATCACTTAGGTCCATGGAAAATAGGCTGAGCGAACTGGTTCCTTTCGCTGGTAGTAAAGCCGCAACCCAAGCAGTCCCAAACCCGAAACGTCCGTCCAGCCAGCACATTCTCCGCATTGTACGCCCCAGTCCATGCCATTCTAACGCCCACGTCCCAATCGATTCCCAAGTCTCATCTCAATGGATCTCCGCACATGTGAGCGTTCATGGCAACGAGCTGGTGGACGTCGAGATAAAGGGAGCAGCTATTGGAGCTCCGGGCGTGGGGTTAGGGTCAGAATATCTCCATTCCGAACCGCTACGGCTGGCGTCTTGCGCGGGACGACATGTCCGGCCCGACTAAGGGCGATGTGGGCAGCGCAGTGAGCAAAAGAGAGGACGGGAGAACCGAATCAGAGGTTGGTCAAAGGCCCACAGAAACAAACATGAAGGCTCTTCGAGTGCCTTCCAAAACATTACACGTCTTTCCTGGTGCAGATGCTTCCAATGGGAATCGGGCCGTAGCACTTCCTGTCCAAGATTGGGGAGGCCGATACAGACGAGTGCAGTTTCAAGGAGGGTTCACAAACGCCACAGAATACGCTGCTGTAGTGTTCGACTTACAATGACGAAAGTAAGGCTATGATGGAAAGGAATCGGGCACGGACGATTCGCAGAGGAAATCCAATGATCTACGAGGCTCTTCTGTCTCACCTGCGCGTGACTCGCTATGTTGATGCTCTAGACTGGTCTCATTGGACAATTCTGCCACTGTGAGGCGGAATCAGAACCGGATCTAGACGCACACGACGAAACAATTTGCCAGAATTGACTGGCATGGATACAGTAGATGTCGAAGACGATGCGTATTACAATAAGAATATGGATTTCAATCTCACCCACGTAGATTTATCTGGTATAAGCCATACTCGACGAAGAAAGATATACACTGAATGGCTCCTTGGTAATCAACGGCTCTCTGTATATATGCCGCAGAGAGTCATTCATGTGTGTATCAAAAATTGTCTTTAGGGATCATTTTGAGACCCCACATTAATATACGCAGCAGCTATTTTTCTACGGACCCATATCAGTACATCAACAAATACATCATGTCCAATGTCATGCGGCATGTGAATGTTCTACAGTATTTTCTGGCACGCTTACAGATTCTGGGTCGTCGGTGTAAACGCACATTCGAGACCTCCGACTCAAAAAACTGGTATTAATAGGTTTGCTTGGCAGGAACACATATTATTGTGCTGCGTTGCAGATCATCTCCCAATCAAGCTATCGCGCTGAAAGAAACCGCTCTGGCTGAGAATAAAAGACTTCAGAACGAAATTCGTCAACTCCAGCAGCAGGTGGAACTATTGAATGCTTCGACACAGGATAATGTCCCCTGGAATGACGTTTAGCTGATACTGCATCAAACACATGGCGAGCTAGTGTCCGCGACCACGCGATACTGGAACGCGATCGACACTCTCCAGAACCGCAGACTAGCATCCTATCTACCCGGCTCCGGAGTGATGCACGGAAATTGGACGGGGCAGTACGGCCGGCTAGGATCTTTGGGACCCGATTCACTTCCCGGGTTCACCGAATCGGGCAATCCCTCTTCGAGCAATCAGCAAATGCCTGGGGCAAACAATGTGTTTGATTCTCTGGTGTGAAGCGTCATGATCTTCGGGTTCTTGTGGGTCCAATCCAGAATAGTGGAGTTTGTTTTGATGTAAGAAATCATGACGCACACAAGTACCCCGTGGTCGCATCACCGGCTTCGGCCTACAGCTGCAGTTCGATCAGAATAAAGTAGTAGACGAATTCATGCACTGTTTTCAACGGAGAAACTTCCAAAAAGTAAATCGGATAGATGAGTCTTCAAAAGCTGTACTGTTCACCGCCAAGCGGGGCCCGTCACCGGGGCCCGTCCGCCCGGTGGATCATGATCGCCGTCGTCTCTGCTCCGTCCTAACTCTCTATGGAAGATGATATTTCGCTGCTCGGATATTTAATCCAATTACGGCAAGCCTTGGCAACTGACATGCTAGATGGTCTACCACTCAGCTAATTTTTGCAATGTCAAATTAAAGGATTGCCACGGGTCATATGATTTGGAATTACTTGCCCAGAGCCCTGAATGTAACGT
Source organism: Penicillium glabrum (assembly GCA_037040985.1). Taxonomy (NCBI): domain Eukaryota; kingdom Fungi; phylum Ascomycota; class Eurotiomycetes; order Eurotiales; family Aspergillaceae; genus Penicillium; species Penicillium glabrum. The sequence continues at coordinate 397 of JAXQHR010000055.1, read as the reverse complement.
CGAACATTTTGGTTCATGTTCTCGACAATCATTTACCAGGTCGGCCGCGCAAGATTCCAAATCTTGCTTTTGTGTTTGACACTCTCCGAGTGGGCAATTTTAGTAAGTGGGTCGAATTGCACCGACCCACCGGCACATTAAAGCTTAGACCTCGCCAAAACCCGCCCACCCAAACCCGCCCACGAAAACCCGACCCACGGTTTGGGTCTGAGTCAGCATACCTGTTGAATATCCCGGTCTTTGGAATAGAGAGCACGTGGGAACCCAAGGCGCGACGGGTCCCAATTCACGGTCCGATACTTTCGACCTATCTGTAAAGACAAGATGCCTCCAGGGGCGGCCGAGCGGGCGGCAACACCCGAGCCGACCGAGCAATCGACGGAACCAACGGCACCAC
>JAXQHR010000054.1:0-172687 GCA_037040985.1 Penicillium glabrum | reverse complement strand
ACTAACCGGCGTGTGGCTTAAGTACGGCTGAGCGGACGGGAAGCCCTGTTCTCCACACCCTATGGTCGTATGTACTTTGAGATGTACTGAGAAGGATCATATAGTGCAAGTAAGAAGGAAAATAGAACACCATTTTCTATATTGATGGAGGATTAACGCATTCAAGCAAACCTTATGTCCATTTCAGAGAAGAAAAATCATCCATTGGTCCCAATGAAAACGACCTGCACCGCGGCAAACCTGATAATGCATTAGAGGAGAAACTCAAATAGTCTATGAACTTACGCCGAAGTTGCTGAGAAGACTTCCACCATGTTTCCGTCATTCAAAAACCAGAGGCAGGCCGAGAAAAATGTACTGAAAAGAGCAACCAGTCCTAGACGGGCACCCATGCCCTCCACCAGATAGAGCACGATGATGGCAATAACTGGTAAGAGAGAGGCAAGAACTGCCCTGAAAAGGTTCGCTGCTTTGATGACATGTTTTCGAGAATACTCCTGGAAGTTTATGCCAAATTCGGAGTTGTCGCTTTGATTTTTGGTCTGGGATACGGCCATGGTCAGAGATAATGAATACTGAGATACTAGGATTGCACAAATCAACATACCATGTGCTGTCCTCTTAATCTCTGGAATATGGGAAGAAGTGTTTCGGAAATCCAACTTATTAACGAGTTTGAGCGTTGCCTATCTCCAATTGACATCAGGTCGGTGCCTTGATACCATATCTCTCTATCACGACCAGTGAGATAAATGGATCCTAAAGTTGGTCGTCGCAGCCATTCTCTCATTCCTTCCAGATCGTAGGTACTAGGATTCTGTATTTTTGATAGTCGATGGTACTGAAGCACCGCTTCATCTAATTATGCTCGTTAAGTAGCCTTCCAATGATTACCCAAGAGAGGCATTATGGAGAGTGATTCATACTGTAATTTTTCAGCAGCTTCCGGAGCTTAACAAATTTCTGCCATTGCTCATTTGTCTGCCCGTTGTCGTTCTGTGTACTAGCAAGCGTGAACCAGTCTAAGGAAAAGTTTTTCAATTCTTCCGATGAAGAGCTCTGGTTTTGCTTTTCAATGTGCCGCAGATCTTCTCGTAATCCATATATCTCAGCCTGTAGGTAGAGTATGTTCTGTAAACTAATATCACTGAAGCGCAGTACCTGGGCTGATTCTGAATGGCTGCTCATGAAGCTAGCAATTTTGGCGTAACCCTCCATACCTCTTTGAGTTAAGCTGTTTCTTCACTAGGCAAAATTAATGGTTTTTCTGGACAAGTGCTGTGATTGTGAATGAGAGAAGTGCTGAGATGCCGTGATAGGGCGCTGGTCAAGGATGAATATAACTTTTGACTTCCACTGAGCCTCCCGGAACGCCAAACCTGGTATCCGTTGCTGGTAGAGACACGCTGACTAATGAGGCAGACACGAACTTCCAAATGGGAGTTGCAGCCTTGCAGGCGCCCAACCCCTCACTTGACAGGGATTACTGCGGAGTAAGAGCAATAAGATTATATAGCTAGTGATCGGTCTTCGCTTATTATACATTCGAGAGTTCGTATTCCTGTCTTGAAAGAGCTAGGCAATAGCAAAATGGACAGCCATCATCCGATCGGGCTATGTTGCTTTTCCTACTTGAGGTGGCGGGAGTCCGCAATGCGCCAAGGCAGGGCTAAGTACAAAAGCCAATGGATTATATCGGCCCAAGGTGAGGCTATAAAACCGCCCCCACGAGGCGCCCAGAAGGCTATGTAGTATATCCTAGCTCATAGGATAGATTCTGGGTCCACTAGGAATTCACATCGACAGCTGAGGGGTATTTGATTGTATTGTAAATACCCGATGCATTGCAGCTAGTGACAATCAAGTTTAGTTGTTTGTGGAGTCAGCATTGTTATTTCCTTTCTAGCTAAATCCCATCCTCTTCGCGTATGTCGTCTTGAAAATTCTCTATACTACAACCATTTGTCTGTCAAGGAAAATTCACGAAATAGCTTATACACATCGACGCCAGGCTTGAGATATGGCCCCTTGTGGTCAAGAAGATTATTCACTTTCGCTGCTCCCATCCAAGAATTTCGTTCACCCTTTGAATGCTCAGTCCAAGTTGATCAATAGTGATCAGGTCCGTAACTCAAGTATGAACGACACGCCTATGTGCCAAGGCCAGCACCGCCCTCAAGCCATGATCGGTGCCAGCGATAGGGCTGGGATACAGGATTCGCCTAGCAGCTTCCCACCACAACCTTTAGAGGCTGCCCAAATGATCCCGAATGAGGCTCAAATGGATAGGCTGTCGAATCCGCCATCAAAGAACTTTCTACCTGTTCCCAAAACAGGGTCTGACCCTGAGCCAATATCTGCTACTACCAGTGTAGTATTGGAAGGCTACAAGTTTTTCAAAGCAGATCCTATCCCGGGACAAGCGCCGTGCTGGACAAGAGTACAGCGCACTCAAATGCATCCCAGTCAATTCGATCATTTCATCAAAAAAGTCCAAAAACGGGCAAATTTGATCTCTAGAGCTCAACAGTATCTGGATTTGTCGGAAATTCGCCAATCTCACGTCCAGCAGTTGATTGGTGAGAAACGTGGTGTACCAAAACCCGAGAATGTGAATCAACGCCGTCGAGGTCGCGGTGCTCGTAAAAACGAAGCATATTGGGTTGATTACAATGCCACGGGTAATAAAGTACGCATCTGGTGCGAAGCAGCAAGAATTTTTAGCTAACAACACCCCTTAGGATATTTTTGACGGTCGCGAATGTCTTTTTGCCGATGGAAAGGGGAATTTGCGAACACCCGCCCTTGCGAACCTTGATACTGGTCTCAAAGTACAAGGCGGATTGATAATGTCATCTCAATACGCCAAGGATATAAGCCGGTATCAGGATATATCGCAGGATTTCGACGACCCATGTCTAAGGAGTATCTCAGGGCATCCGACGCCGGTAAAAGGAATACTGCGGGATGTCACATTCCGGCTAAAAGGAGCATCTGTCACTTTCAAGAGAGACTTTTTTATTTGCGATGCTATTGATGGTCTAGCAGATATCATGTTCGGCGCCAACTTCATAAAGAATCATTTCAGGGTATTGTTTGAACGGGTCAAAGAATGCATGTTTGCGTCATGGTTTTCGACCAAGAAAGAAAGCAAAGAAGAAAAAGCGGAAAGGGAGCGCCTTGAGCGTGATCAGAAGATAAAGGCAAATCAACGAGAGATAGCGCGCTTGCAGAAGGAGCAGCTGATGTTAGAAGTCGCGCAGAGGCAGGGCCAAGCCGCCACCAGTCACCCATAGGTGCACTGTAGCAGAGTCGAGATGATCCATTTATCTATCAAAAGGCCGTAAAGGGGACAAAGCGGGACCAGACGGGTGATCATCTTATGCAAATGAGCTGTTTGAGCATAAGATTGGATCCTCGGTTACTGCATGGCTACTCTTCTTTGCCTTTGAAGACAAGTGGAACACAATTCGGTCAGAGAGCTCTGGGAAACGCAAACAGTTCGATCCAGGAGGAAGGGGGGAAGAGCGATCTATGAGTCTTTCTACATTCACATTCCTTTGTTTGACAGTTGAACGTAACTATTGAGCCTATTTCTTCATACCATAAGGAGCTATATCAACGTGCCTGAATCCCAAAATATTACCCAACCAAGCCAAACGATCTTTAAAATTTAAAGCTCATACAGGCTGCCTTGTTTCAGTGGAGCAGTAAGACAAGCCGTAATAAAATTTAGCAGATTGTATTTGAGCCTTGTGGAATATTGTCTATAATCTTAGACAAGGCAGACGAAACGTAGGAGTGCTAGGGTAGCTATTATTACTCTGCTCTCACCCTGGCCTCACCTCTGTAACCTTAGTCTCAAGATTTCCCACCTATAGTAGCCACAATAATCCACCCTGTAGTCATATGCACTAGATCTATAGTTAATGTACCCTACTGCTTTATTTACATATTCTACATTAATTATTACTAGTTAGACGCTGCCTTAGCGTTAAGTGACCTATTACTTTTTATAGCCACTATAGATAGGATTAGTCTCTATCCTCGAGCTTAAGTAAGGGGAAATGGAATTATAGTATAGAGACACGAATAATCAAATTATCGATAAAAGTGTGACATAATCTTATCTTCAGATTACGTCGCGTTATCTATTATAGAGATTTATCTATTGTTAATCTCCTAGATAGAGGCTTAAAGTTTGGAGACTGTTATTAGGAAGGACACTTTGGGTTTCATGGTTATAAATGGTAAATATTGTGCTTTGAAATGTAATATACAGGACTTGATAATTGTATTCTTTGTTATATTATGTGACGTATCTACAAGTATGTCCACTCGCTCAAGAACATAGCATCCGGGATAGATACTGCAATACTTTGGGCAATACCAACAAGAAGTTAAATATACCGCACTATTGCTCAACACAGAAGTAAGAGCTAGATATCACTCGAAGTAGATAAGCATGCCGATGTCCTTCTTTTAAGCTATAATAATGAATCGTTATTTGAAAATTTCAGGGCGGACTAGTCACTACTCATAGGCCAGCGAATTTTGCAAATAGCCTTACACCATTGCAATAGGCCTGGCCTCTTCATATCCTTTATGACGAATCAAGCCAAAAAAAAAAACAAGAAGCAAAAAATAAAAAGAGCATAAAACAGTACTTATATGAAGTAGTCACTATGATGAACCGTCCTCATAGTCTCATATAAGTTTTCCCTCTATTTGTCTCATCTGTCTCCTTAAATTTTTATTTTTTTTCCCTCTTTCCTTCTTGCTTTGGTGCCTTGTTTCTCCTTCACCCAGCCACAAATTTATTTTTCACAACACGTCACAAGCAAAATAAGTAAATAAACGGAAAAAAAAAACATACAACAGTCAGGATTCGCATGTGGTCACCCACCATACTACTAACTAACCGGCGTGTGGCTTAAGTACGGCTGAGCGGACGGGAAGCCCTGTTCTCCACACCCTATGGTCGTATGTGCTTGAGAAAGTATTAAGAAGGGTCATATACTTCGAAATGATAGCTATTCAAGCGGCGCGGTACTGCGACCCAGATAGGAAATTGGTGAGCGGCGTTTGCATGTGGCGCGACTATGGGTAAGCAGGGTTCACAGGTGAGTGCCCAATAGAGATTGTGGAATTCGGAAGAGAACCAGGCGGGAAACCTGCGGGCTGGCGCGACGCCACATTGGTATTGAACCCTGTCAGCTGAGCTCAGATAAAGCAATATCAGCTCTCGTTATTGTGTACTCAAAGGTGAAATTTAGTATAACTTCCGAACGAGAGCTCTAAGTCTGATATATTATCGGGGCTCTCCTGTAGACTATAAAAGCCTTTTAGAGCCAAAACAGGAAATGAGGTTATGATGTTATGATTCAACAAAGCCACTCCCTAATCGCGCCGGAATAGTGATGATAATACGATAGGTCTCGTATATGTAGATGACCTGAAAGCGCCTCCAAGGCTCGGGATGTAACAATGATGCTCTTATACGTGAGCTTACGCCGTAGCGATTCCTATAGAAGAGCTTTTAGCTCCGACTTTGAAAGTGCGGAGCGATTGTTTAATGACCGTTCACGCATCACAGCATCAGCTTTATCAGTCTTCTCCTCGGGGCCTTGATCAACACAATTGGTCCCACTAAACTTGCTTTTCCATTTCTCACATTCGCTTACTGTATCTTACTTGATACGATGTCTGTTTTTTGAGTCCTGCGTTGGGGGAGGAATTGCGCAGGGCAAAGACCAGTGAAGTTTCGATGATTGACTTGGTAGGAATCGGTTAGCTGGTGATTTCAAGTAAAGTACATAAAGCAGAGAAAATCTTCCAATTCATCAGTGCCTCTAACACATTATCTCCACTATCCAATGCTCGGCCCCAAGTCTCACGAACAATACCATATCATTTAACACTTTTCCTTGCGAGCTGCCACCTCTTGGATGCCAGTGAAAGTGAGAATATTGGCAGATCGTAGGGTACGCTCAATACTTCATCTCCTTGCATTTTCTATAAATCTCATTACCGTTGGCCTTCTTTTCAATCGAGCACAAATATCGGAAGGTGCCATCAAAAATGCGTGCTATGCTATCGGCTTGCTTGATCTTATGGCTATCAGCCTTCAGCTACAATGGGGTCTACGCACACTCTATTCAACCACTAGACCAGCCAATCAAAGCAATGTCGAGTGGTGAATTTGGCATGCCACAGGAACTCCATGTACATCTGCACAGCTATCTCCCAGTGCATGGACGCGAAGGGGAAGATATCGTGCGGGGAACCCACAGCGGACACTCGGAGGTCCCAACTACAGGGGTTGAACACCATAATAACCGTCGCGGACTCTGGTCATTCCTTTGGTCAGCCACCAAAGTTTTCATCAACCCGATGTCTTGGACATCTGGTATTCAACTCGGTGATCTGGTGTGTCAAGCCCTTGGGTGGTGGACTTCTGCACCGTCGTGGGTGTCGTGGACCTGCAATTCGTTTGGAATCATCTCGACCATGTTCTCGGTCTGGGATGGACGTGCCGACCTTGCCACTGCATGGAACGATTGGAGAAACGAAGGGTCTTATCAGGGCAACTTGGAAAGCCTGCAGCTATTACCCTTCTACCGTGAATATGGTGACGTCGTCAACAATGTTGGTCGATCACTACCCGTCCTAGAACGTGGCTACGAATCTGGCTACTACGATTGGTCCGTTCTCCACCCTCACCTGGCAAACAAGACAGTCAGGAACGCACTATCTGGGGATGCAAGCATCTTGCATGATGTCAATCGGAACTATGCAATCATCACCATGGCCCACGTTCTCAACAGTACCGATTCAAACCCTATCATGGTGCAGCGCTCCATGAACGGGACTCTACTGGGTGCACCTGTATCTATGTTTTTTGTGAATGGCACCGGGAGTTCGGCAGGTCTCGGTTCTCTCCATAACTTTGGTACAACTAAGAAGCCACACAAGCGCGAGGATGATGGGAACTGTGATGGATTTGGCAATGACAGTGGTAACATATATACCGACAACACGGTGGTATGTGGAGGAGATGGCACGAGCACAGAAGATGGTATTACAGGCGTATACTACGGGATGGACTTCTATGGTACAGAGGCTCAATGGAAGGAGTACGACGCCGACGTCGGAGGTCAATACCCAGACAGCAACGGTGCTTGGCATCTCGCCAGCGAGCTTTCCAGCGACACGCAGAATAGCCAGTGGTGGCGCAGCTGCCTGTGCGACCAGGAGAGTGGGAAATATTCGTGGACTGGGGCACTTCAGTACACCTGGAATGGAAAATTCAATGGTTACAGCGACTGCTATGATGGCACTTGCGGAGGAGCTACTTAGTAGTGCCAGTCTGCAACGAAGATAATAGCTCATGAAGGGTACTCATTTTGTCAAAGACTAGCATGTTTATCTTGAGGAAAGTAGATCTATCATTTGGAAGTACTTTGAACATTTAATTAGACTCTTTCCACATTTATTTGTGTACGAAGTCACAGTTCTGACCCGTGCTTTACACATGTAGGTGCCTGTTATACTAATATTAACCAGAGGTCGGCATTATTTCTATTTTGATACAAAACATACTGTTGGGCGTGTAATGGAGCTCACATCCCATTATATAGCACTAGGTAACATCTTCGTTTGAGCGTATTCGGGTTTCTCTCCGGTAACCATCATCAACATTCAATTTGTTACGGTTCATCTATAGCCAATTCTGTGGGAAGCAATCTCTACCTCTTAACAATAATGCATGAATATAATCAAATTTGCTACATATAAAAAGGGATTTATAAACACAATAATTAAAATGATATTACGAGTCAAGAGCCCTAAGAGATGCTCACATTATTAAGCCGGGAAACCCCCGCGGGGAACCCCAGATCCAAGAACTAGGTTTCCCCATAATCCATTATGGGGCCTGACAGCCCCATATTCCAGTCCCACAAGACTCAGGTTGTCGCTGAGTTCCTCCAGATCAACACAAGCCACAGTACCTCGTATCTTGACAAGGGAATAATAGGCTGGTCAATGATAGGAATACCATATATCAGCGTATCTACAACAAGCCTCTACAAACCTATAAGAACCGAAAGGTCAATCCTTTCCCATTGACTAGTAAAGATACCAAGAGATCTGCAAGGAGCTTGCTAAGACCATTCCAGAGCCCACATCAACGTCACTCAACATTTGTTTCTCCTCATTTCATCGTAGCTTTTGCATCCAAGAACATCCCACTCCCCCACCAGATTTTACAACAAACCCTCCCTGTTACCCCCCAACATGCCGTTTGGGATTCTCGAAGACACGTATTTGGAGCACATCCCAGGAACAGCTCCACTACACGGCCACTCAGACACAGACAGCTATTCCGGCATAGACCCTGGTCTACTCAAATACGATCGCACAGGCAAGATAGTCCTCGTACCACAACCATCTGACTCACCTAACGACCCATACAACTGGTCTCGAACGAAGAAAGAGCTTTTCACAATAGCCTATGGTTGGGGTTGTGGCTGTGTCGGAGGTAAGCTAAATGCGAAATGGATAACAATGTTGAGAGTCGAACGGTACTAATTTACTCACTCCTTCCCTTGTTAGCGGTCGGTCCTCTTCTTGGAGGCGCATTCGTTCCTCTAGCAGCTCAATTTGACGTCTCATTGACGACCTTCGTTTCGGCTGTGCAGGGCGGTGCTATTGCTGCGATCGCAGTGGGGAGTTTGTTGTTTAATTCCTTGGCTGTGAAATATGGGAAACGTCCGGTCTATTTGGGTACTACGCTTGGTTTGATGGTGTCATGTTTCTGGGCGGCTGAAGCGAAAAGCTTTGAGTCTTTTGTTGCTTCGAGGGTTTTTTGCGGTTTGTGTATGGCACCCTTGGAGGCTCTGGTTCCGGCTTCCATCTCGGATATCTGGTAAGTGCTTTAATCTAGTTCAAAAGATTGTGGTATTGATTTAACAATTTTTCCAGGTTTGTGCATGAGAGAGGATTTCGAACAGCGATATTCAATCTTGGTGTTTTGGGTGGTATCAACCTTGCAGTTCCGATCGGTGAGTGAATTAATGACTCTGACTTTTGCTTCATTTACTAATATTCAGATTCACAGCGGCCGTCATTATCCAGTACGCTTCGTATCACGAAGCATTATATGGCATGGGTGGAGCTTTCGCTCTAGCCTTCCTTTTAATCTTTTTCTGCATGCCCGAGTCTGCTTTCAAACGGGAGGCTTTGAACATTGACACTGGAGAATCAAAGGTAAGTCTTGGTGACCCAATTGGTGTTGTCGGAACTTTGTCTGATATACCCAGGTGGTTTTGGAAGGGAAAGCGAGTCTTGAACAGATCGAGCATACACCAAGCACAACCCTTACATCCAATGAAGCCCGTGCCTCATGGCTCAAGGACTTGTTGCCTTATAGTGGTTATGTCAACCATGTCCCTTTCTGGAATACCCTGATCCGACCATTCTATCTCCTAGCATCACCGCCTGTTCTATGGGCTGTGCTACTATTCACTACGTGCATCTCATGGCTTGTTGGCATTTCTCTTACTCTATCACAAATTTTCTCGGCGCCCCCGTATAACTTCTCGGTCATCGGTGTGGGGGCAACCAACCTCTCTTCATTTGTGGCTTCAGTGCTGGGTACGATCGTCGCAGGACCTCTTATCGACGGTCTTGTTACCAGGATGTCTATGAGAAATGGTGGTATATTTGGTATATTTGACTTGCTGGCTGGTGTTTGAGAAATTGCTGACTTCCTTAGAACCTGAATTTCGTCTCCCAATCATGGTTACATACCTGCTCTTCACATCAACAGGCTTCTTTGCCTGGGGTCAATCTTCAGCCGCGCAGGATCCTTGGCCTGTTCCCGTGATTGTTTGCTTGGGATTGATAAACTTTGGAGTCCAGCTTGGAACTACTGGTGTGGTTACGTATGTGGTAGACTGTCATCGTGAGAAGGCCGGAGAGGCCTTTGCCGCGATGAATTTTGTCAAGAACATGTTTGCATTTGGTCTGTCCTTCTATATCAATGATTGGATTTCTAACCAGGGTGTTCGCAACTGCTTTTTCGCTATTGGCGGGATCACTATGGGTGTCACGCTATTCACAATTCCGATGTAGGTTTTCCCCGTCATTTCTGAGTATTGGAGAGCTTGCTTACTTATTTGAACCAGGTACATCTTTGGAAAGCGAGCTCGAGGCTGGGTTCATCGTCGTGGGTTTGCCGATCGACTATAACTAATTTAGTACTGAAAGCAAGCTCCAGACGCATATTCCAAAATGGAAGAAGAGGAGCTTTCCCAGATAACCAGCGATTTAGACAGTCATCCCGAACTTAAACAGATCTCGCTCTACAGTCTCCTCCCTCTTTAGCTGTATACCAGTCCAGTTTTTCTGTTCCGTATTTTTTCTTTGTCCCATGTTTCAGAGCCAAAATCTTGTCAAATGAGCTGGCGTCATCAGAGGCTTCCCAAGATGCTGTATTGTTGCTATAGCTACTCATTTTATAGGCCTTTCTAACGGCATCACTTGGCAGGGAGTCATATTCATGATTACGAACAAAGTTTCAAAATTGTCCATTATCCATAATCTCTTTTGAATTCAGAGTAGCATGATATATTGATAAAAACCATCTCTTAACTAGAAATGCAGTTGACATCCAGCAAGGTGGTGTTGACCTAAATGATAGACACAGTCAGCAAAGCCTCAGTCTTTGGACTCATTGGCAACCTACATTTGTGCAAACAAACTCATCGGCGTAAAGTCCATCCGGATTGGTTACATCAATATTGGTTGCATGGATATTCGAACACACCTGAAAGAATTAGTCAATGTGGAGAAAACATAACAACAGTCTGAAGTAACTCACGGATGGGCTTGAACAAACGATGGTGCCAACGTCAGGGTCGTATTTGCCTGAGGTCGTACCATGAATATTGTTGAAGTAAACGTCAGAGATTGTGAGACTACTCTGTATTTTGCAAATCGACAGGTTAGATAGTTATACCATATACAATATTTGGGAAGTAAACGTACCGGGTACTCATTGCAAAGAGTCAAGTTGCTCTGTCCGTAGCACTGGGTGACTTCAATAGCATAGTCGACATTATCAATGTACATGGTGTCATAAGTGATGTTCTTCACAATACCCGAGCCACCACCGCCCTGTAAATCAGTGGAGAGCTCCGATGAAACGCCAGGCCAGACTTTGATTCGTGCGCCGTCCTGTTCATCATTAGTATCCTAATCTGAGGTCATTGTGAGCTTACTTACAGATGCATTGAACATCGAGATGTTATACACGAGCACATTCTCAACAATGTCGACTTCGCCCTCGTACTGTCCCAGAGAACCAACAGAGATACCGTGAGAGCCATTGCAGTGAAGGTTCTGGACAATGATATCCGTGGTATTGGGCTTGAAAGAGACGCAGTCTGTAAAGCGGTTAGAATACAATAACCAAAAGACCTTGATGGATTCATACCATCACCGTTGTTGATAACGGAATTCTGGATGACAATGTTAGATGAGCGGTAGACATCCCTATTCTCGTTAGTCTAGTTACCGACGCGCAAAAACAAGAACTTACCATCCATCAGTGTTCTTAGCAGTAACGCTATCCTTGCTGTACCCCGAGATATCAATCCCGTCAAAAACAATGTCGGTAGAGTTGGCAACGAAATGGTACCATTGAGGAGAATAGCGAAGGTTCAAAGGACCAATGGTACCACCATTAAGTCCAATGACTCCCACCAAGACAGGACGCAGAATCAGAGCATCCTCGGCATACAAGTCATACCACACCTGACCATTTCCGTCAAGCGTACCTCCACCATAGACATTGACGTCTTCGCCACCCAGTTCAAAAAAGGTTGTTGCATTCTGGTAAACCTGCTTGAAAGCATTCGCCTGCCAGTAATCTGTGTCGTTGGTAAACTGGACATATCCCTGAATGTCTGTCCCACACTATCAGCAAGATTCAATTGAAGAGATGTTTTGATTACAAGACATACCAAGATCCACATGCTTGAGGAAGGTCAGATCCAATGCTGTACCGATTGTATAGAACTTGTCGGCATCGAACACAACCTTTCCGCCATTGTTGCACTTTTCAATCGCGGAAAGAATGTGCTTGGAGTCATCACGTCCATCTCCATACGTAGCTACGTGACACGTCTTGGTCCGCGCCTGGCTTGGAGGAAGAGGCCTGAATGGTGCATGCGGCTTGCACTTTTCACTCCGCGAGTATCCTTTTGCAACTGGACTGACAGATCTCGCCTCAGTGGTAAGACCAAGCGACAGAAGAAGGCATGTAGCCTGTGTCAAAGCATTGGAGATTCTCATTCTGTACAGCAAGAGAGAAAGGCAGATGAGATTCTTGATGTACCCTTGCCGGGCCAAGAAAGATCGGCGACAGCGCTTCTTTTATATTCAAAGCTATTCTGCAAAAGCATTATCCGTATAGTGAGACTTGCATCCACGCTAAGCTATTTCCAAATGCGGGTGAGGTGGGGTAAGGCGCAATGCACTGTCTTCATCCGGGGAACCGGCATCATGTGTGGGGAAGCTGGGAGGTGAGTCTGGTGTAAGTTGAGCTGGCGTCTTGTTAGTGAGTTGCTCGGAAATTGAAGTACTATGTTTTATGGGAGGGAAGACCTTGGCATAAGTCCGATAGGAGGAAAGTTTGACTTGCATTTCACCGATTGGGAGGAAAAATCCGGGGAAATGACGATCATGCATGGACTACGGAATTAATCAACTGATTGTGAAGCTAATTAGTCTTTCGCAGGTACTAGGGGGTAAATGTCTGGCTCAATAAAACCCATTTGTTTACCCAATTCGAACTTGCTATGCCTCTATGCTTTTAAGGTTCTGGGTTACCGTGTGAACGAAAATTGAGCACAAAACAAAGACTTTCCATAGTTATATGTACAGCGGATCCCGTAGAAAGTAGGACAGCACAAATGGCAAAATAAACACGATACACTCCCGTTTTTGGAGCGTATCGAGTGGCCGAGTGAGCGCCCGAGCCTCTATAAAAACCGATCTACGTGCAATCCTGTCCCTCCACATCTTTCAGTACCCGCACCGTCACCGTGACTTCCAACGCATCTGACTCATGAAAATGATGCAGTTTAGTTGGTCTTCTTCTCGACAGTCTTCACGGCATTCTCAGCGGCACCCTCAACGGCAGAAACGACACTCTTGGCGGAATCGACGACCTCGCCCTCGAGCTCCTTGGCGGTCTCAGTAGCGGAGCCATCGAGGCTGCGGCGGTAGTTGTAAATACGGCCGACCTGGACAACACCAACACATCCAAGGAAGAAGTTGACAGTGGCAAGCCTGTTGAAATTGAGTCAGCAAAATGTTTGTCGCCAGATCGGAATGACTAAGGCAGAAGGTGGAAACATACAAGACGTTACGGGGCTTGATGATCAAGCACCAGCGAGTCCAGATAGCACCGGTAGCCATCAGGGCACCGTTCTGGGTTAGGGACAGCTTCTCAGCTGGGCGGTTGAAGTCGGAGATACCGGCGATGACCAGAGCCCACTGCACAAAGAAATTACGTCAGTCATTATTCTTGCGAAAACTCCTCCATCCCAATAATCATCGATGTCATCGCGAAATTTGGCGAATAACAAATCTTCGGAAGAAACGAGCGCTTATCGGGGCAGGGTGACTGGAGTCATAATCGTACCTTCATCACAGGGGCCCTATCAGACAGCAAAGTTAGCGGGAACATTCATTTCAAGCAATTAAGTAGAGTCAACGCCGATGACTTACCAGAAGTGCACAGTCTTCACACCAACGGGGCTGTTCCACATGCGCTGGAAGATGCTCTGCTGCTCCGCGGCGCCGGCCTCGGAGCTCTGGAAACGGAAGCCCTGGCCGGCCTGCCGGCGGAAGGGACCAGTGGCATTGCGGAAAGCAAAGCGAGTGTTGTTAAGGAAGCGGAATCCCACACGAGACGACATGATGGCGATTTGAGATATGACGACTGAGGAAGTGAAGAGGGAAGAAGGGCGGGATCGGCCGGTGGTCGGGGCAGGTGAGTTTTCCGCCGGTTACAAGGTCACAACGATGGAATCGCACCACCACAATGATGAGGATAAGCTTGGGATATACGAACAAATTACAGATGGCCTTAAGCTACTTAAAAGTCAATATCTAGAGCTAGACTAGACCTGCTACTTTATGAATAACCGTGGTGAGCGGTTCTTTTCCGGATTACCTAATATGATATGCGCTAGTCCACATGCAGTATAGCGGCAGTCATCTCTGCTCGAGCGAATCACGGGGCTCGTGAATAATGCTCTCATTCTCTTGAGAGACACGATACCCCCCTCCTCTATCCTCCACTCCACACCATTACGCCATGTCGGGCAAATACGTTTTCACCAAGGGCCTCAAGGAGCTCCGTTTCCTTTTCTGCCAGACCTCTGAGCAGAGCGCTGCCACAAGGTGCGCCCTCCTAACAGCCTGAAGATCCGATGCCAGTTTCAACGACAACATGCTCCCCGGATCCATTGACTAATTCAATTTGTTGCTTTAACAGGACCTTCCTCAACCGCGCTTACCCTACCATGAAGAAGCACAACCCTCACACTCCCATCCTCATGCGCGAGGCCTCTGGCACCGTGCCGCGAGTCTTTGCCCGATACGGTACGACACCGCAGCTTCCCTACCAATCTCAGCCCACAACACCCAGCAAGAACTGGATCGCTGACTCAATGGATATGATACAGATTTCGGAAAGGAGACTCAAGAAGCGCTGTCCGGTAGGTCATCCTTACTCTCCCCCGACAGATCCGAGGACATCGCTAACATTAATAAAGGTCTCTCCGACGCGCAGATCGAAGATCGCATCACCCAATTGGTGAAGCAGACCTCATAACGACATTCATCATTATCTTCCCCTTCGCCCATCACCTGTCTTATGTCCCTGCCACAATCGCGAGTTTTGCCGTTCTACAATCCTGTGTACCTATAGATGAAAATCGAACCCCGAGTCTCACACATCTCGTCCTCTGAAAACTCCAACTCTGACATGCATTTCGAATTATATTTGGTTTCAATTGACTGATTTTGCCGAAGTTTCTCAAAATTGTCCCACTCCCGAAAGAACTTTCTAATATAACAGCCGGCTCTATAACGAAGCACTAGCATTTCCAACCTCTCCAAATCGGTACTGCGACCAGCTCATACTTCCCTCAGGGAACTTCCAGAGGCGCTTTCCGAGATCAGCACCTGCAGCTCCAGCCCCAACGTGAATAGGCAACAAGTGCTCGAAAGACGGATGCGCCTGTCTAGCATCCGGCCTCTTCAACAGATCCGCCATAGCAGCCTCCCGCTCCTCAGGCTTCGTCGTAGCAGCGTCCATCAGCGCCTCATCGAAGCTAACAGCGTAAGGCAATGGCTGCGGCTTTCCGAAAGTGAACCGCATATCGCGGAGGTTGTGCACTGCCATACCGGAGACGACGATCAGAATGTTTTCCTCGCGTAGACGGGCAACAGCCTGGCCAAGGCGGTAGTGTTGGTTCGGGTCTTCAGTGTCAAAGAGCGAAACCTGGACGATAGGGACATTGAGAGCATTAGAGTCCGGTTCGAAAGCTATACGCATTATTAGTGTCATTCTCTGTAAAATCAGAGCTCTTTAATGAGACGTACCGCACTTGAAGCTCGCCCAAACACCATGATCCAGGCCCCGCTTCACGCCCTTAGCCTCGATACCAGCTTCCTTCAGCAAATCGAGTACTTTGTGCGCAACTTCCTTGCTTCCGACGTTCGGATATTTCTCTTTATAGTAATGGTCAGGGAAACCATAGAAGCTAAGCAATATTAGCAACGCACACTACATTCTGGAGTGTACTGAGGGGAGAAGCATACTCGTAGATCAAATCCGTCATCTCGGCCGTGTTGACATAGATCGTATCCCTACCACCTTGCCAATGCGCCGAGAAAACTACCACAGCACGAGGCTTAACCTTAGTAGTAATCTCACGTCCGATCTGACCTAGTTTACGATAGGCAGGGTGATCCACGTCATACATGACGCTAGGCTGAATGGAAGCGTCAGTATAAGATCCAAGTCAACACGCATAGCAGACCAATAATGGCTTTGCGTAACACAAATGCAGAGCTTATTACTTACCCCACCATGGCTGAGGAAATAGACTGGCGTTTTGAACTTAGAAGTCGAATCGTCCGCCATCTTCCCTTTCACAGCCGTGCTAGTAGCAATAGATGCAGATGCAGAAGCCGATGCAGCAGATAAAGGACCAACGGCTGAACGGGCAGCACTTGAAGATCCGAATAGACGACGGAACGCAGACAGGTTGGCGGTGTCGTTAGCGAATAGCGCTATCAGAGCCGCGATGACTATTGTCACGAGCGAAAGAATCAGGATCTTCCGATTGCTTTGAATCCCGGTTGCGTTTGTGTTGTTCGGATTGTTATTTGGGGTGTGGTGAGGTTCGGAAGACATGTATGTAATGAAATCGCTTTCAAAATACTTTCAACTAAGCAAAATTCCCAGGTCGGATTTTGTTTGGAGATTGACGATCTTAGATCAAGGTACTTGATTCAAGATGTGTTATAATTGGGTGGGATTACCCATGTGGGATGAGGATTCGGTCTTTGCATTAGAAATGCGCTTCGGATGTTGAGCCGATTGTATAAGCCGAGCCGATGGTGTGTGTCAGCGCGGAATGTGGCCGCTCGGGAATACGGATTTAGATGGGTTATACAGGGGTTTTCTATTTTTATACAAGGACTTTAACCCATCGAACATCTATTAGAATAAGAACTTATATTTGCACCGAGTTACTGACATATCACAGCGAGCCCTTCATTTCCAATGCAAATTCAGCCAAGCCTAGCTCTAGGGTATTTGCCTAATGTGTCCGTACTAGTCCTGTCATTCTCCGTGAAGATGCATCATGCACCTCAAAACCGAGATTCAAAGAGAAATAAAAGCATGAGAAGAAGAACAAGAAGCATTACAATAAAAAAACCCCCTAGGAATCAAAAAACCAAAGGGCAGATGAGGTGGAAATTTGAAGAGAACAAAACAAAGAATTTTACAGCCCAGACCAAAAGGCGAATCCTGTTCGGAATGAATGGTGAATGTCGTCATTGAAGCATTGGATCATTAGAAAGATACATGTATGGGAGAGAGCCCGGGTATAGAAAGTAGCCGTGGAATCGAGTATCGGAGATGGGAATTGTGGCAAGGTTAACAGGCAATGGTCAAACAGGAAACAAAGGATTTACATCAAAACACAGTCTCCGTCACTTTGCTTGTTAACAGCTGCGCGAGAAAGACGAGTCTTTTGCATCCTGCCTCCACCCTTCTTAAGGTCTTCAAGACGTTCCCTTGCCTTGGGGAATCCTTGGGCTGTAAGAAAAGAAAGGTCAGCAAAACTTCAGATAAAAACACAATCAGGTTTTGCTTACCCGCTGCACGCCAATACCACCGCTTCGCATCATCCAGATTAGCGGCGGCACCGATTCCAACTTCGGTAAAGTAACCCATTGCATACTCAGCCTTGGCAAGACCAGCCGTAGCTGCTTTCCGTGCCCAGAGGTATGCTTCCGTATCGCTCTGCTGCAGAACTCCCTCCGATCCAGTGAGGTACCAACCACTAAGAGCAAGTTCACTTTGATGTTCGCCCTGAGCAGCAGCACGAGTGTACCAGATGATACTCATGCGGTTGTCAGGGACACATCCCATCAAGCCATACTCGTATGCAGTACCGAGACGGAACTGGGAGAATTTGTAGCCCAGCTCGGCGGCCTGGTGGAAGAGTTGACTGGCATATGCCTCATCGCGAATGATCGAATCGTTACCGGAAGCGGTTTGATACATGAGAGCCAGCTCGTGGAGAGCATGTGGGTTCTCCTCGTCGGCTCGTTCAGCTGCGCGCTTGAGCCACGAAACGCCTTCGCGGGGGTTGCGGGCTTGGCCGAGTAAACCCTTGAGGTGGATCATGCCCATCTTGTACATCGCTGGTGTATCGCCCAGAGATGCTGCGCGCTTGTACCATTGCACAGCCTTGAAAGGATCTCGCTTTGTTCCACCGCCCTCTTCTGAGCCGATCTCGCAGCAGACAGCTACTCTGTACGCTGACTGAGCGTGGCCAGCCTTTGCGGCTGAATGGTACAGGTTGAAAGCCTCCTTTGGATCAGCTTCCAATCCCAGCTGACCTTCTCCATAGCAGTCGGCGAGGAAGAACTGTGCGTCTGCATATCCGGCCTGGGACAGTTTCTTCACTATTTTGAGTGCATCACCAATATACTTCTCCTTTGCCTTTGCTTTTGTTTTGGGATCAAGTCGACTATTTTCTGCCACAAGAACGGTGGCAGCCTCCACCAATTTCTTGGCTAGTAGAAGCTGAAGAGCCTGGTCTGAAGGATTGCCTCGCGCTTTCTGTTGCAGTCGCTCAAGCTCATCGTGTGTAACGGGGGTTTGTCCATCCGGAGTCGCCGGCTGAGGAGCGGCAGCTGGGGCCTGCGCAGGCGCGGGGGCGTTGTTATAGTTCCGCACTGGTGCGGGCTTTGCGGCTTGGTCGTGACCCGGTCGGAAGGGTGTCCCGCGAGAGGGCATAGTCTCAGGAATTTGCTGGGCATCTGGTGACTTCTCATAAGGATACCCCTGTTGAACAGGGGGTCCGGGAGGACCAGGGCCCGGAGGAGCTGGAGTGTACGCCGGTGCGGCTTCATGAGGGAAATAGCCACCAGATGGATCGTAACCATTAGGTGAATTTCCGTATCCAGAAGCAGCCGGTGAGATTTCACCACCAATACCGAAATTGAAACCAGCATTTTCAAACTCGTTAGGCGCATTGCCTTGCCGAAGATTGGGGTGAGATTGAGACTGGGGGGTTACTTGACCACCCGGGGAGTAGGGTGCATATTGGCCGCTAGCTGGGGAGCCTGGAGAGCCGTGCGTCTGTATTTTAGGCTTCGGTGCATCCAATCCCATCTCATCCACTGGGCCATTGCTATGCGGAATGGCATCAAAGTTGGGCATATCGGGCTCGTCATCATTGTTACTATCGTAGTAGGTATCCAGGAACTCCTTGGGCGCGTATGAAACTCGATTTGTAGGGTCAGGAGGAGGAGCCGCCAACCCTGTACCTGGGCCGTTGCCAGGCACGCCAGGCACGCCAGGCGCAGCCCGGGCCCGCGGAGGTCGCATACTACCGGCGGTGTTGGGGCGCGGAGGCATTTCTCCGCCCATCGTGGCCGCTGGGTAATCATACTCGCTATATGGCGCTCCGGGAGGTGGCTCTCGCAATGGCATAGTTGCGCTTCTTGATGGAGGTCCCATTGGACCGTTGGGGTCCATGGGTGGTCGGCCGGATCGTGGAGGACCTGGATAGTAACCACCTCGGCCGCGAGGCGGCATCCCACGTGGGGCCCCGCGTGGATCTGATCTTGCTGAATTTGATGTGTGTGGTCGAGGTGGTTGGCCATTAATATCCATCGCCGCCATACCCCTCTCTATTCCGCCAGGGGGAGGTCGTCCGTTTCGCGGATCTCGGGGGTCTCGCGGGTCTCTAGATCTCGGATCTCTAGGATCCCTAGGATCTCTAGCTCTCGGGTCTCGCGGGTCTCTAGCTCTCGGGTCCCTGGGGTCTCTAGCTCTTGGATCTCGGGGGTCTCGGCCTGGGGGAACTGCAGGGAAAGGACTGTCGAAACCCTCGCCTTGTCGTGGAGGTCGAGATCCCGCTAGGGTCTGTCAGATGCCAATCGGAACAAAAGGGTATCCAATTCACTTACGAGGCCTGGAGCTTTTCTGCGGGGGTGGTCTGCCACCAGGGTAGCCGCGCCCATCGTTGTATCCAGGAGGTGGCCGTGCTGAGCCTGGCGGTCCCGGTGGGCGCATTGCACGGGGTTGCGACTGCGGCGGTGGAGGGCCAGGGGCAGCCGCTTGATAGCCATATGAAGGGTCATTGTATCCGGAGTCCGAGTAGCCAGGGTCTGGTGGGCCGTGACCACCATCTAGGCCGTACATGGCATCAGGCGCATAACCACCAGGGGCCGAGGCAGGAGATGGCGCAGAGGTGTTGTACTGCCTCAGAGGCGGGGGTCTCTGGGCTGCCTGCGAAGGGTACGCCATAGCTCTGGCTTGCGAAAGGTTGGACTTGTCTCTCTCTTTCTCTTCCAAGAATTCTTCCCCGGGGCGGTTGTGTTGTTGGCACAACCGTCTGGTCGCATGCAAGGAGGGCTAAATGGCTGCCAAAATGGTCAGTTTGTACCGAACACGAACCACAGGACTCCCCGCAAACCGGAGCACGTGCCCCGAGAAGCATTTAGAAGAATCACACATTCCAGGATCAACTCACCTGAATCCCCTGGGAATTGCAATGCCTTCAAGGAATTAAGCGGGGGACACGGGATATCGATGGGTGGAAAGGAAACAGGTGACTTTAATAAAACCCGGTGACCCACTTCTGCGCCGTCATCGTCTTTAAATTGTTAAATTTGCTTTCTAATTTCTATTGTTAAAGGAACTTAGAAACGGGGCTTGGCAACCATGGTTCAGCCCAGTGGAGTTTCAGGCGAGACACTCTGACATCTTGCCCTTGAAATCTACTGCAAGAACGCGCGCGGGTATTGCAAAGTTACTGTTTTGCCTGGAGACAATGTACCTGACGATCAGGGGTCATAGTACGAATACGCGGTACTTCCAGTTTCAGTTAATCACTCCGCGCTGTCCAATGCCAATGCAAGCCCCATCACTTGCTGATATTTTGTTCGTCGTCACGTCCTTGGCCCCTCAATCTATTTCTTAACTTGCTAAAACGCCATTCCATACGTTTGGTTTGACTCGCTATGATCGGAATACTTTGGCCAATGTGATCGGGATACAAGGCCCCCCACTGCCAGCTGGGACCCGATTAAAATTTCATGCCCAACGGGTCCGTTCATTGCACGAATTACGGTAGAAAGCTGCATGCTGATCGAATCCATGGATGACCATATGGACCCTGTGTCAGTATCCAAGAATAGGCAGAACAATATCGTGGGACGAATAAAATCAAAGAGTAGATTATTATAATCCTACGTCACGGGAAACACTAGTGTGTGGAGAATGACAAGGAACATTGTAGTTAGAATTGTAATCGAAGAATCGAAGCTCCCGTGATTCCCGACTTGAGACATTGCTGCGCCACACAGTATCTGGCACCAGCCTCAACTTAGCCACACCGTTGTCCCGCAAATGAGAGCCGCGATGATGCAGATGATGTTTGTTCACGCGGTGTCTCACCCTTGAATTCCAATCCCCACTACGACTCTACCTGCTGCCTCCGAACAGTCACAGATCCTGTTCACGCGCCCCTATCGTCTGCTCCGAGATATCCGAAACCTCCCACCAGTCCCCGTTCTCCGCATCGGAGAAAACACTCCACACCATGTCTCGCGCTGGATTGTGGGTGAAGGTCATCATTGGGTAAGTGCCGAACAGCTGAATAGCATGTGAATCCTGAGTAATCATGGAACGGAACTGGTGAACCGAGTCCGCTGACGCTGCTTGCCTTACAGCGGCATCGCCATCTCCGTTGGTGGCCCTGCCTTCGTCGAATACATCCGACCCACCGATGAGGAGCTTAGGAAGCGGTATAACCCAGAACTCCAGAAGCGCAGTGCCGAACAGGGAGAGCGCCGAGCGCAGGAATTTGACGATTATGTTACCAAGCTGAAGCAGTGGTCCAAGTCCGACAAGTCCAGTATGTTTTTTTTTTTTTTCAATTTTTTTTTAGAAGGCAATTGCGCTTCAACCCCGAATCAGCGTCCATGTGATCTATCAGGGCTAATTTCTTCCTTCCTTCTTAGTTTGGTACGCCGCACAGGAAGAGCTGGATCAGAAGCGTGCGATTATCGAGGCTCAACGGGCCAAGTCGAAGGAGGAGGACCGGATACAACGGGAGGAGATGCGCAAGGAGATGCTGGGCGAGGAGAAGAAATAATGGCAAAATACCTCAAATCATGGCACTCGAGGTGACTGCTTTTTGAGCTAGTCCATGCATTCCTCGTTGTGGCTAGTGCGATTTTGGCGCTTTTATTGTTCGCATAATTCCCTTTGGAAAGAAATACCGTCCTTGCTACGGTGCAGGCGCTTTGGATCGACCTGTATGATCATTATGGTGTGTACGATAAGTCTGTTGGCATTATTTGACGGAATATCTTCAAGGCTCTCGGTGACAGCCTCTGTATAATTGATATCTATTTAACGGAAAATTGACTCCTCTTTCAAGCTTCGTATTGGGATGGTGCATCTATCAAATAAACAACCAAAATTTTGACATAGTGTGTCTCGACGACCTCTAGGCTATCCGAACAGCTGTTAATGCATTTGGACCTCGGGAAGATTGGAAGTGGCAGTCTTACACACATACCCTCACCTGGGCATCTCCAAAGCAAGAATCTCAAGTTCTTGGTGGATTAAAGCCCCTTATCTGGGTATGGATGTAGGTATCAAGTCCTCGACATTTGATATTCAGAAAAGTAGCTTATTACCTACTCATGTCAGGCAATCTACCTAGCTTTGGAAGATATATATACACTTGTCATATGAAACTGCTTTGCAGAATATATATTTTTACATACAAGGTGTCAGAGATGGTAGGTAGAAACCTGAAAGAAGCTTCTATCGAACATTAAAAAAGAGACCAAATGGAGAACCATAGACTAACAATTCCAATTTATCAGAGACTTCTGGAATGTCGAGTCGACTAACATAGTGTTCATGCCTATAGAGTGCTGGTCCTAGGTTGGTAGCCGTGCATTTTCAGCACCTCAATAATCCTACTGATTCTCCGCGGAACCTAAAACTTGATAAATATAACCAGCAATCTATTGACTGGAATTCAAAGAAAAGGATAAAACTTACAAAAGAGGAGAAAAAAAAATTATCTCTATCCCCAAGTTCGTTGTTGGGTCTGATAGAAAAAAGGCAAAAAGAAATGAGGCGAGAGAGAATCGAACTCCCAATCTTCTGGATTTCCCAAGCTGGAATCAGACGCGTTACCATTGCGCCATCACCCCATTGGATGAAGGTTTGGATTTGAAACAAAATATTACGCAAATCTCAAGCTACAGCTAATAATATTGGAATTCTCTTAACTACTGTAGTTCTGAAGTTCCTTCGTCAGGAACATACTATAATGCAGGGGTGTCGCTGGTTTACCAATGATTATTAAGAGACGAATATTAAACAATTTTTGATTAGAAATACGCCCCAGTATGTCTCCCCTCACCCTGTACTTGCTTTGTAATATTAAATATCATTAAATATATACACAACTCTTGATGACGAGTAAAGCTGCTGTCCCTTGGTGGAGAAAGGTACCCCCTTCACCTTGACCTAGACGCTGAAACTTCCTTACCAGAAATAAAACATTCAAAAACTCTCATCACTCTCGGGAACTTAAATTCCGTGACTTCTTTCCATCAGGTCGCAAAGGCTCATAATTTCTGTGCCCCGAACAATCGTGTTTATCGGGTTACCTACCGTGCGATGTCAGTGGCACTCCACTAATCAGACCAATTCCATCCACTAGAGGACCACAGGCCAGTTTGGTCCATGATGCTGAAAAGTCCTCCGACCAGCAATCTCCGCCAGACGAAGTCCTAATTGGGTCGGATGAGGGCTGAAAAATCCGTGGCTTTCGTTGGCTAATCATCTGTACCTCGCTCTATACAACTTGCTTCCTATACGGCCTCGACACCACAATCGCAGCAGATGTTCAAAGCGCCGTGATCACCAGATTTGGTCATGTCGATCAAATCGCCTGGATCGGAGCAGGTTTCCCATTGGGCTCTGTGTGTGTCATTCTATTCCTCAATACTCTTTTCAACACCTTCAATATGAAATGGGTATACTTTTCGACCGTCGTGCTCTTTGAGGCTGGCTCGGCTCTATGTGGCGCCGCTCCAAGCATGAGTGCTCTTATAGTTGGCCGTGTCATCGCTGGTGCCGGGGGCAGCGGCATTTACCTCGGATCCCTACAATACCTCGCGGTCATGACCACGGAAAAGGAACTAGGCTTTTATATGTCTTTGATTGCCATGTTTTGGATTCTTTAATTGCCATGTTTTTGGGGTCTTGGTGCAGTTTTGGGACCCGTTATTGGCGGCGCCTTCGCTGTATCCTCGGCAACCTGGCGTTGGGCCTTCTATATCAATTTGGCTATAGGTGCTGTCTCGGCTCCGGCTTTTCATTTCTGTCTTCCAGATATCCATCCGATGAAAGCAATAATGCTGATTGCTGCTCTTTGCATGAAGAATGAGAAGCTTTTTGGTCTTGCCATCGCTGTCGGAGGCTAGTGAAGGAGAACTCGACGCACACTTCCTCCATAGTGTAGGGAGACCATTAGTTAGAGCTTGATCAACGGCCTCCGTGATACAGACCCCAAGCCCGATGTGGCCAGTTGTGTGACCATGTTCATCGTCATTGGACGGTGGACTCTCTGCAAATCTTTCTCCACAGTAGCTGAATAAGCTCTTTCCTGTGTGTAGTAATTAGTGTAGCTTAAGAAGGCATCGCGAGCTTGATTACATAACAGCTCGCGTAGCTCAGTTGGTAGAGCGCGGCACTAGTAATGCCGAGGTCTTCAGTTCAAATCTGGACGTGAGCAGTTTCTTTTTTGCTGCCTGTCAAGAGCTCTACACTAACTTAACTGCACCCGTGACAGCGGCATCCGATTATGTTAACTCCATTGGTAGGGCCTTCCTGCATGTCGGGAATAGCCTTGGGCGACTAGCACGTCTAAAGTAAGGAACAGTCAAGAGGAGGTGGAGCTGACCCTTGTTATGAATAATACGAAGTTACTCATATGTGCACTTCCCTCTCAATTTATGACGCCGAGTTCAACATGGAAAATCGAAAGGCGTACAGCGGTAAGATGTGTACACCAAGATTCAAGTGACAAAATATTACTACCTAGTTTGCACTCCATAAAATGTCAATAGAGTGAGTGGTACATGAATGACTCGGCGACGAGCCATCAATATGAATTATCTGCTCTGTTCTAACGTCAAAGTTTGTGCCCCTAATTCGCAGATGTATGCAAACATGCATCACAGCATGACCTGTTGTACCCATTGGCATGTTGAGGAGTCACATCTAAGCCTCTTATACCCAATTTAGACTTTCTATGTCCTTTCTAGTCAATTATGAGTCATAGTCTGTGATCAGCGATTTGTATACACTCTTCCTTTCTTTTTGTTGGCCAGGTGTGGCGGGCGTCCACAATGCAAACTTGCCGATATGCACCTCGGAGTCCGTACCTGATGAAAATTACCCAGAAAAGACTAGTGCAGGAAGTGGGGCGAGATCCTTCCGCTGTATCGGTTCCACTTTGGAGCCTTGAGGCCTACTATATACACACGAATACCATGATACTATGAATGAAATTGGTTGTGTGGTGACCAAAATTGAGAAGTTTCACAATGGATTACAAAATCCGATACCGAGGATACCACCTGGACCCCTTCCTGTCTTGTGCGTGACAGGTCTGCCTATTTAAACCTTCCTCCACCCCGTTTTGACCGACCATATTTACTGCGACCTGCAAACCTCTAAGGCATTCCCATTTTACGCACAGGGGAAAATTCGGTTAATCAATATCCTCACTCTTCTGCACTTTACGCACTGGAACATATCATATAGAGAAAATGACACCGCCATCGCCCTCATACACCAAGGTCATTCATTCCTCCACATATGCTGGTATCAATCCAACTCAGCCCGGCCTCTCCACTGCAGACAAGATTGTGTTGATCACTGGTGCATCTGGCGGCATAGGAAGAGCCACAGCTTCATCCTTTGCTGCATCCGGTCCCCGAGCCCTCATCCTGCTCGGTCGACGCGCCGACGCTCTGGCGGAAACTGCCACGATAGTCCGCACCAGCAACGCAGAAGTGAAAATTCAAACTCATGAGACTGAGCTGTGCGATGCTTCAAGCGTACGAAATGTCATGAGTGCGGTGGCTGCCGAGTTTGGCGGCATCGACATCCTTGTTCACTGTGCCGGCGTCCTAGCCCCCGTTGTTCCACTTCTGGAAGTTGATCCGAATACTTTTCTGGATGACTACAAGACTACCGTTATCGGCACGCTGGCGACAGCACAGGCTATAGTCCTGGCAAACAAGATAGTCAGCCCCAACGAAGACAAGCCGGTGACCTTTATCAATCTGACTACGGCGGGCATCATCTTTCCTCCGTTCACCGGCATGGGTGCCTATGTGAGCAGTAAGATGGCCGCCGTCAAGGTCTTAGAGTCCTTTGCTACCGAGAACCCGCAAGTGCGTCTCCACAACGTGCATCCCGGATTCCTCGAGACGGCTATGTCTGCTAAGCTGTCGGAGTCGATAAAATTGCCATTTGCCTTTGATGACAGTAAGTATAAGCTGATCTTGTCCATTGTGGCCGTATATATTTGTACCCAAATAACTGACGATTGTTCTTTTTTCATTTCAAAAGTCTCTCTTCCCGCCGATTTCCTTGTGTGGATTGTGTCCCCCGAAGCGGAGTTTCTGAGAAACAAGATTGTCTTCGCCGCTTGGGACGTTGATGAGCTCAAGGATCGCAAGAGGGAGATTATTGGTGGCCCACCAGGAACTGGTGACCTTTGGCTCAGCTATCAAGGATTCCCGCGATATATGGGTGGTCAGCCTTTGCTAGGCACCCAGTAGGCGATCGGTAACCAGTATGAGAAGTTGCCACTTCAAGCTGAACCTTTGGAATATACACGTGCGCGTTATTTATATAAGCACACACAAGTCTTTTAAAGGGTGGATTGATAGTAGGGAGCCGCAAATAAAACAGAATATAGAACCACGCTGTTCAGCTAAAAGTAAAAATTTGAAATAAGAAGAAGATGAAAAGAGAATACGTTGTCAACTTGCAACTCGAACGGGAGTACTTTGGGACACGTCGAGTCACGTGAATAATAGAGGGTATATGGGTATCTCTTAAGGCATATATCTTCAGCAAGGCCCCGTATATTCTGATGGCTCGTAAGTCCGTATCTGAATGTATGGCACGGGATCATCAGTCCAACATTCGAATATAAGGGAGAGAGTCTTGATGATAACGATCAACAGTTAAGTCTGGGCCCATGGTGCCTGAAGCTGAGGGTTTCCTGAAGATTAGTCGCCTTCACCGCCCTAAGTTCATGAAACTCTTCGTAGCTTGAGACTTTACTCAGGTACTGAATGCACGATCTTAAGTTTATAATTTTCTCCTTGTATAACATAAATTTGTCTTCCCTTCTCCAACTGGCGAATTACATAAGGTACATAAGGTATTTGAATGCACGGGGGATCGGCAGATCGGCCCCATCCCATCCATGGGGTGCATATGTCAGGAGCATTATTTCTGAGAAATGACGTTGAAATTTCAATACTTTATGCATAAATATGAAGCCAATTTAGCTGCGTTTGTTGCAGGGATATTGAGCGGCATTTGTTAGCCGTGGAACCCGGAGCATGTTACTAAGTTTAGTATCCGCAACGCGTTTCTCGAGCAACGTGTATACTTTGGGGAAACTAATAGTAGGCAGCCATATATAATTCATTCCACCCACAAAGACTACACGAGAATTAAATCAAGAAAATTATGCTGCATTTGCGGAAATAGAAGATCCCGATGTGAAATAGTAACTTAAACGGCTTTTGAACAAGGAGGTTGGCAATATGCGATCGAGGGTTGTTCCGAGGCATGTTTGTAGTAAATTGCATCTCATTTCCCCAGCTTTGTGATGACCATTAATTCGACCAAAGACCCCAGAAATGTGCTTATAAATCCAATTTATTGAAATGTATCCACTAGTCAACTGAGATTGAAGTCTGAAAGTAAACCAAAAAAGAATTTGCCTGCTTCTGATCGCTTTGAGACAGCGCCACAATCACGTGACCAAGGAACCCGCCATCAGCGGCAACTCCAACTTGTCAGCTTCACAGCCTAGCAGTATCCAGTCCATCCAAATCCCTCCCTCACGCCCATTTAAACACTTGATCTGTACTCGCGTGCGATCACTCTCACACCACACACGTCCTCTACACCCTTTTCCGTCTCCTTGGCAACGAACCTGGTGCGTTACCCCCGTCCAAACAAAGGGTCCCTGACTAGTCTGGTCGCCACCAATCTCCCTACCAAAACCATATCTAACCCGTTTAATAACAGTCCCGACCCATCACGATGTCCAACGAACAGCCCTACGACCCCTATATCCCGGCCAACCAGACCGGTGCGCCCACTGCCGGTGCCTCCCAGCAGCAGAATGGAAACCAGCGCACCGCTGCACTGCAAGCGGTTAGTTTCCTCCTTTGCCCCAGCAACCGAGCCTCTCGACTGCAATCCAATATGATGTCGCATACATTTGAACGTGTTGGATGATATGCGCCGCTCTATTGATATCGCTCAAGAGACTCGGAGGGTTTATTACCAGTGACCGCGAGACTAACATGTACTCTCCCTTCAGCAAATCGATGACACTGTCGGCGTTATGCGCGAGAACATCACAAAGGTCTCCCAGCGTGGTGAGCGTCTCGACTCCCTGCAGGACAAGACCGACAACCTTGCCGTATCAGCCCAGGGATTCCGCCGGGGTGCCAATCGCGTACGCAAGCAGATGTGGTGGAAGGATATGAAGATGCGTGTATGCCTGGTTATTTGTGTGATCATCCTACTGGTGGTCATCATTGTGCCTTGTAAGTCTTATGTTTGGTTCAATGGCTACATCCGACCCTCTGGGGCTTCGGATGTCGGAACGAGTGGGACGCTAACATTGATCGGCAGCTGTCGTAGCAACAAAGCATTAAAGGGGCGGGACACCATGAATGTGCCATGCGCGAAAGTTGTGCTTTTTCTTTTCTCTCCTGGGAATATGGGATCTTGTTTTTGACCGGGGTTTACTGTCGTTGAGGCCGAGCTCCGTCGTTTTCTTCCCCAGCTGCTAATACCTCCTCCTGTTTTGTTTTGGGCGTGTTTCTGAATGACCAATATGCTTCTTGACTTCATTTTCTTCCTGTTTCAGCGATGAAATGAACCGAGCTCCCAGTTCCTTGGGATTGGGTGCCCCCCTATGCGGAGTTTTTCATGACCAAAAACTCTGTACAGGGGTAAAGATGTAAATGATATTGCCTCTGATGCCGTGTTTGAGTATGTTACCATTATTATGTCACTTGAATTATTTTTGTGTCGGGAGTTGTTTCTCTTCTAAGAAAGTCCGGAGTCTCCGTCCGTCTGGTCTGATGTCTCCATTATGTCTCCATTTTGTTCGGCTTGCTCTTCCCGGTTTTCGCCATGCCAATTGACGGTGTGACCCGCCCTCGTGGAGGCCTCAAGGGAAACCTTTAGGCCTAAGCCAATGTTGGGCCGCGGTAAGGTTCCGAAGCAAAATAATATCGGCAGGGCCTCGTGTTCTGGTATTTTGAACCGGCGGGACGAAGCGAATCCAGGCCAAGTAAGGCAAGGTGTGGAGGAAGTGGATAGTTGCGTGGCGGGATACGACGAGTAAGATTGATGGAGAGGATCAGATAACTGGGACTAGATCCAATTCGGATGACGTTTCAAGGGATCTCGGAGGCCCATAGTGGGTTCCCTCATCTACTATGGAAGCTAGACTTCGGTTGGAGGCTTGGAGACACGGATCAGATTTGACAATGACGATCTGTGGTGAAGAATTTGACCCCAAGAAGCCTTAGCGTGCAAGTGCATGGTTCGCGTACTTTTTTCTACGTACGCACAGAGATTTGTTGAGCTGGACTCTGTATTTGCTTTCTTCCTTAGATATAGATACCCTCTGATTCGCAAATAATTAACGCGCTTAAAGAGGGGAAAGAGCAAAAATAGGGTAAAAATCAAACGTAAAAAGAACCATATAATAAGGGAAAACGCAGTCATCTTATCGGCCAACGGTAAATGGCGCTCGCTAGAAAATTGAATGTGGCTCCACCGCCTTCTCCCCATCATTGGATGTGGCTCCGAGGGCCGGCCGATTACCTTGGTATCTGTAAAATCTGCTGTTAGTCACACTTCCCTCTTTACTTTACCCTCACCACCACACCCACTTTCGCTTTCTATCTAAAAAGGGGGACACCTCCCTGCCTACCTGCAAGTTTCTCAATTGCAGCTGCCGCATGTTGGTGAGCAAGATGATGTCCCTTCGCTCCGCTGTGCGGAGAGCTTCCACCAAGCCCCTCCGATCCTTCTCCGCACCACACACTGTCTCCCCCCTTCGCAGTGTGATTGCCCGCGCCCCGGTGTCGACTCCTCAGCGCCAGAGCCGTGCCTACTCTCGTGCTACTGACCCTCACCTGACCTCTACTCGCAACACTGTCGTGCAGCTGTTGAGCAACATTGGCTCCAAGCGTGAGGTGCAGCAGTACCTCTCCCACTTCACCTCAGTCTCCTCCCAGCAATTCGCCGTTATCAAGGTCGGTGGTGCTATTATTACTGAGCACCTGCAGACCCTGTCTTCCGCTCTTGCATTCCTCAACCATGTCGGCCTCTACCCGATCGTCGTTCACGGCGCTGGCCCGCAACTGAACCGTATGCTGGAGGCCGCGGGCGTCGAGCCCCAGTTCGAGGATGGAATCCGTGTTACCGATGGTAAGACCCTGGCACTGGCTCGCAAGCTCTTCCTGGAGGAGAACATGAAGCTGGTTGAGGAGTTGGAGCGCATGGGTGTGCGTGCTCGTCCCTTGACCGCGGGTGTTTTCTCCGCCGACTATCTGGACAAGCCCAAGTACAACCTGGTCGGTAAGATCAATGGCGTCGACAAGAAGCCCATTGAGTCTGCTATCGCTGCGGGCTGCTTGCCTATCTTGACCTCCATGGCCGAGACCCCCGATGGACAGGTTCTCAACGTTAACGCGGACGTCGCGGCCGGTGAGCTGGCCCGCGCTCTGCAGCCATTGAAGATTGTCTACCTGGCTGAGAAGGGTGGTCTCTTCAACGGTGACACTGGCGAGAAGATCTCTGCCATTAACCTGGATGAGGAGTACGATCACCTGATGACTCAGTGGTGGGTGCGCCACGGTACTCGCCTGAAGATCAAGGAGATGAAGGACCTGCTGAGCGATCTTCCTCGCTCCTCCAGCGTGGCTATCATCCACCCTGCTGATCTCCAGAAGGAGTTGTTCACCGACTCCGGCGCTGGTACTCTGATCCGCCGCGGTAACAAGATCCACGTCAAGACCTCTCTCTCAGAGTTCGAGGACCTGCAGGCGCTCAAGGATGTTCTCATCCGTGATCGTGAGGGTCTTGACGCCCGTGCCGTTGTTGACCGTTACGTTGAGGGTCTCAAGGAGCACGAGTTCAAGATCTACTACGATGACCCCATGGAGGCCCTGGCTGTTGTTCTGCCCCCCCAGAACGGCTCTGTCGTTGCCCAGATGGCTACTTTCACCATCACCAAGTCGGGTTGGTTGACTAACGTTGCTGATAACGTGCTCTCCAGCGTCATGAAGGACTTCCCCAAGCTGGCCTGGACTGTCAAGGAGGACGACGAGAACCTGACCTGGTTCTTCGACAAGGCCGATGGCAGCCTGAGCCGCGACGGCGAGGTTCTGTTCTGGTCTGGTGTTGAGGAAGGTGAGGAGGTCAAGCAGCTGGTCCAGGAGTTCACCAAGAACGGCCGCCAGATGTTCGGTGACATCAACCTCGAGTCACGCCTTCACCGTGCCCACCAGGCTGCTTCCCTGCCCAAGGGCTTTGGCGCCAGCGCTGCCTCTACTGAGCAGAAGCGTGCCTTCTCCACCAGCTCCAACGTCCTGCGTGCCAACCGTGCCGTGCGCCCTGCTGTTGCTGTCAAGGGTACTCGCGCCTACTCCACCACCAACCCCAACCCTCCCCTCGGAGAGAAGAACGCCTCCAACTCTTCCCCCGCTAAGGTTGCTCTCATTGGCGCCCGTGGTTACACCGGCCAGGCTTTGATCAACCTGCTCAACGCCCACCCCAACATGGATCTCCGTCACGTTTCGTCGCGTGAGCTGGCCGGCCAGAAGCTCAAGGGTTACACCAAGCGCGAGATTATCTACGAGAATCTCAGCCCCGAGGATGTTCGCAAGATGTCCGCCAACGGTGAGGTCGACTGCTGGGTCATGGCTCTGCCTAATGGTGTCTGCAAGCCTTTCGTTGACGCCGTTGACGAGGGTGCTGCCAAGGGCAACGTCATCATTGACCTGAGTGCCGACTACCGCTTCGACTCTTCCTGGACCTACGGTCTGCCTGAGCTGGTTGACCGCTCCAAGATTGCCCGTGCCACCCGCATTGCCAACCCTGGATGCTATGCCACTGCTGCTCAGCTCGGAATCGCTCCTCTCGTTCCCTTCCTCGGTGGTCAGCCCACCTCCTTCGGTGTCTCTGGCTACTCCGGTGCTGGCACCAAGCCCAGCCCCAAGAACGACGTCAACTTCCTCACTAACAACCTCATCCCCTACAGCTTGACTGACCATATCCACGAGCGTGAGATCAGCTCTCAGCTGGGCGCCAGCGTTGCTTTCATTCCCCACGTCGCTGTCTGGTTCCAGGGTATCAGCCACTCCATCAGCATTCCCCTGAACAAGGAAATGACTTCCCGTGACATTCGCAACATCTACCAGGACCGTTACGCTGGTGAGAAGCTTGTCAAGATTGTTGGCGAGGCTCCCCTTGTCAAGGACATTGCCGGTCGCCACGGTGTCGACATTGGTGGCTTTGCTGTCCACTCTAGCGGCAAGCGTGTTGTTGTCTGTGCCACCATCGACAACCTGCTGAAGGGTGCCGCCACCCAGTGTCTCCGTAAGTTCTATTCCTCCTTCACTTATCTAAAGCTATTACTAATATCCATTTACAGAGAACATGAACCTGGCTCTGGGTTACTCCGAGTACGAGGGTATTCCCCTGGAGTAAATGCTTAGTTAAAGCAACTCTGTACGAAACAAAGTTATAGGGTGACCGTGTTGTGTTGTATGTGGTGTTGTATGGTGTTGTGCTATTGCCAGTTCTCCCGTTGTCTACCCCAAGTGCATCTATAGGTCACAATGGTGGAACTGGTTTCATGTCCTTTGGTATCGATCACCAGGTCTATCCTGTGCTGCCCGTTTGTGTCTGTCTACATCGTTCTGCGCTGAAAGAGCCGCTGCTGTGGCTGTTGGTGTCTTGTCTCAATCCCGTCATTTTGCCTTGTTTAGATTCCATGGACTCTTGATGTTTCCTTTCCTTTTGTCTCCTATATTCGTTATATATTGTGCTCTTGTTCCATGTTCTTTGGTACTAGATGATACTCCGGCTTTAGAGCACGTTGTTTAGCACTGAAAAGTAAATTTCCTATGCAATGTATCTGATCTACGACCAAAATGTTCACTGGTGCTCGGTTTCAAGGAATGATTGACTAGAGAGGAGTTGCAAGCACCTGAGGGAGAGTGACCTCGGTTGCTGGCTGAAGTTCAAGGTTGGCGGGCACTAACAATGAGTGAGATCGTGTGCCCTGGTGTTCTAACGTGATGCAGTGTGGTCCAATTTGTAGACTGATAGGAATTGTTCACCTCACCTCCATTCATCAATTTCCCTTCTCCCCCATTCCCTACCAGTATCTACCCTTTTTTACCAGTCATTTCTGGAATTATTTATTTCTCGTGAAAACTTTCTCGATGATCCTGATCCTTTCAGATTTACGACCTTGGCCTACTTTCATGACCCAAGCTGAACCATCCTCACATTTGAAAGCGCGAGTTGCCTCGGACGCGTGCTTTATGCAAGTGGCGTAATTCATCATCTCGAGTCTCCTCGCGTCGGGATAATATCAAGATTGTCAAAATTATCAGATCCTGTCTATCACCACGTCTAGATCAACTAAGCCGTCATCATGTTCTACAGTCATGAAAGTGAGCCGCTACTTCACGTTGATCTAGGAGCCTCGAGCCTGAGAAACACAAATTGACTTTTCTAAAATAGTTCTTACTTCCCCTGAGCATGGAGTCGCGACAATCTGGTAAGCCGCGTTGATGAATCGTTGGTGGAGATTAATCACATCTTACAAGCATAGGCTCGTCGCAACACTCGGATCGCGTTCTATCACTAGACGATTCAATCGCAAAGCCATTCTCGAGGTTGACGTGCCTGGGGCATGCAATGTGATCGTTAATCCCGAGGCGCCGATGGCGCTACGACTCCAGGGAAATCTGTTGTATGTCTCCAAATTTCTCTCATAACCTCTCGTACTCTTTTGATATCACTGATACCAACTTTAACTTCAGGTTCGGCGTTTCGAGAGTCTATCACGAACAGTGCGGATATGCTCTTCTCGACGCGCAATCAATGCATGACAAAATGATCTCGACACTAAAGGTCTTACCTGGTGGAGGACTGGATCCTTTTGCTGGCAAGGCGAAGTTAGTCGATCGATGCCTCATGATTTGACGAGAGCTTAGATCGATAAATTGCTAACAATTTTTGTTTCAGACCTAGTTCTCTCGTTTTACCATACGATCCAACTTTCCTCCCAGAGACCAACCTTCCAGGTCTCAACATTGACTTCAATATTCTAGATCTTATGAATGACGAGGGCTCGAGCCAGTGGTCTAGTCTCTGGTCCAAGTCACCAGCCGGCAGTCACTCGAGCGCATCTCGTGTCAGTGTTCACCTGGATCTGGGCTCTGAAGATTTACTTCAGGATGGAACAATGATCGGTTTTAATGATGACGGAATGGAGTCTGCCCACAAGCATGGGCTATCTGGGAAGATTGGCAGAGACCACTTAGGAGATGAAGAGGGTGTCTTGCTTCAACCAGATTTCGAGTTTGATGAGAACGGGAATATCGTGGAGCTTGATGCCACCAATCTTTCGCCGAGAAAGAGGCCGAAGCACAGCCTCCCAGAACAAGTGGGGAGTGAGGGCTTCACTGGTGGCCAAACCGGGGAACTCATGGATCTCACCGAGGATGCGGCTTTGACCGGCGTGGATGCGGCGATGGAGATCGATACCCACGCGAAGGAGCATGAGACTATACTTTCTGTGGAGGGTGGTCCGAACCAAGACGGACCAGCTCAACAGGAAGAGATTCAGTTTGTCGGGGAGCAACGAGCACGCCGCCAATACAACCGGGTGGTCAGGTCTATCGAAACTGACACCAACACAACTCTCCGCAATACGGACCTTGCACGATGGAACAACGAGTATATCACCAATATGGCCAATGCATCGAAGCAGAAACAACAGAACAAAGTGCAGACCACCGTGAAGAAGAACGCTGCATTCTGGGTCTTCGGTCAAGGCATCGGATCTGTGGGCAAGGGACTAGGCGCACAGCACGAAGACCACCCGCTGAAATGCTTCTCTGGCGAAGGACTCGAGAACGCATTGAACGGTAACAACCAGCGCTCGGCGACGAAAAAGGACTCTAGCAATCCCGAAGAAGAGAGCGACACAGATACAGACACCGACACCAACACAAACCAGCAGCGCCGCAGTAAAGAAAAAGGAATGAACACCATAGACATCGAGATCGGCCGTCACGCACCTCCTAGTCTAATGGACGAGCACTCCTCCCAAATGCCATGGAACCTGAACTCAGCCCAAAGCTCCCGAATCGGCCGACTAGGAAGTCTAAGCGAACTCTCCTCCAAATTCCCCATCGGTGAATCAAGTCTACGACCCGGACGCCGAGGTCGCCTTACAAGCGCCAGTCCACTCTCGGGACGAGGCTACCGCGAGCGACTCGAAAGTCTCTCTCTACAAGGCGGAGACGGTCTCGAAGGGTTTGACGAAGATCTAGAAATTTCCCGATACCTTGAAGCCGAGCTTGCAGCGGACAAGGAAGACATCACGACGCTATCGCGGCGAGCATCTGCTATCCAGCGTGTCGCGTCACAGCTCGACCAGGAGAGTATGAATTTCTTCGATTTTATCCAGGATACGATGAATGAGGATGGGCAGGGCGAAATGGCGTTTTCAGATCTTCTTCCGCCTGGGAAGACTTCGCGGACTGTGGCTACGCAGGGACTTATGAATGTGCTCACACTTGCTACTAAAGGGG
This sequence comes from Penicillium glabrum, assembly GCA_037040985.1. NCBI lineage: Eukaryota > Fungi > Ascomycota > Eurotiomycetes > Eurotiales > Aspergillaceae > Penicillium > Penicillium glabrum. Next base: position 136,636 of record JAXQHR010000054.1, on the reverse strand, counting down.
TATTAAGTGTTTCGCAGGAGCCGTATCGTGATACTGGGGTTGAGAATTGGGGTACGAGATATGATTATGGAGAGATATTTATGCGTATGGTGTGAACGGCAGTAGGTCACGGTTTACTTTCGGAGACGGATGGATAAGGGAGCGACATCGGCATGGATGACATGTGATTACATGGATCTTAAATCTGCTTCGGTTTGACTGTGGAGGGTGCTTTTTTTATTATTTAGACCTCGGTATTTTATGCATTCTATTTTTAAGACGCCGTTTGCTTCGTGCATTGCAATTATCATGTTATGGTAGGTTGTTATTAATTTTGTCTTTGTGGGTGGTGGTAGGGAGGAGAGAAGGATAATCAGATCAATGGCGCAGGTACCTTATTCTCAGATCTTCCAGAGATCTAGGGCTAAACGTGATTACACCCACGTTGGTGTCGCGTATCTTTCATGCATCTCATTTTTGTGACGCCCGTTTTCTTCGCTTTTTGCAATAAATTCGGTACAACCCTGAAATTGGGTGCTGTTAATTTTGTCTTCGAGGGTGGTGGCAATGAGGGAGAGCCAGGTCAATGGAGCGGATCCAATCAGAAATGGTAAATGAACAATAGCGATAAACCTCTAGATCTTCAATTATATAGATCTGTTTACACTCGCGTGGTCAATCTTACCAGGAACCTGTAAGGGATCGGGACCGTTGACAGTATCGCGTACGGGATACAGGATACCTTACGGGAACGGGGAAGTCTTTGGAACAGTAATAATACTCGCGTACGTAGATCTATAAACATCGTTCGAATACTTACAATGTAAATAGAGAGATTTGCAGATCTCAATTATTGAATCTCATTCTCCGACCGCGCTTATCTTCCCTCAGAGCCCCTCCTGATAGTTCATCTCTCTGTGCGCTTACGATATTTTTTCTAACCGAGCGTGTCCGGTCGGAGATGCCTTGGGCAGCCCGCTTGGCGCAAATATCCATGGATAACCGCCTCAACAGCCATGCGATGGCCCTCCAGTATGGATGACTCATGAAGCTGAACTTCTCTCACCATTTCTCTCTCTGTCTCTCTCTTTCTACTCGCAGCATCAATAAACGCCTTCGCTCACAATGGCAGCTCAAACCCCCGACCTGCATTTCATCGGCCTCCACACCCGCTATTCCAGCAAGTCCCTCATGTATTTTTGCAAGCAATCGCTAAAAGATTCCAGGTTGGACGGCTCGGGTAGAGGCTGTTCTGGAATACTTCCAAATTCCGCACACCTGCCAATTCGTAAAGCTTGCCGATGTAAGCCGTCCAAGTCATACTGGACGTATATCCATGAGTCTAACAGATGAATAGGTGAAGACGGTGTCACCAACAGGCCTAGTTCCAGTACTGGAATCCCGGTCTCTGAACACCACAATCTGTGATTCGCTCGCAATCTGCGAATTCCTTGCTGAATCCAACCCAGAGTTACTTCTCTGGCCTCATGATCGTCAGCTTCGAGCTCTAGCTCGCTCCACGGCTGCACAGATGCACTCAGGATTCTCAGCGATCCGCAATGCATTTTCCACGAACTTCATCGCCAAGTACACGGGGAATATCCCAATCCCCGCTGACGCAGCGAAAGAGATCGAGCGTATGCTGTCGCTATGGGATGTCGCTCGCAAAGGCACTAAGGAGCGTCTTGCAGCCCTAGGAGAGAAGGATGATGGTTTCCTGTATGGAACATTTTCTATCGCCGATGCCTTTTTCTGGCCTGTTCTTTGGCGATTCCGTACCTATGGCTTGCCTCTGGATACTGCAAGCCCGGATGCTCTGGCTTGGATGGCGACGATGTGGAATGATCCCGTGTTCAAGGCATTGGGGGCTAAGTATTATCAGCAGGCCGAGGACCCGGAGACTTTGATTGCGCACTATGATGATATCTACCGGGGTAGAGATGATGTGCAGTATAGCATGTTTCCACAGGATTGGGAATTTCCCGGGAAGGAATAATCTTGGGATGAAAGTTACAATCTAGAGAATTTGCATCGCTTCGGTACAAGGCTCCTACCGAGATTAGTAATTTAGATTGATACGTACTATATCAAGATAACATTGTTCTCGACGCGGAGGAAACCCCTTATGAGATAGTCTTTGGAACGGTAGAAGCAGGCAATCCGACTAGAATCCTGTTAATTAATTAGTCAAAATTCATGTGCAATCAAATTAGTCTTCTAGAGAGCTAGATCCCGAGTTTTGTCTGAATTCACTGGTCAGTTCAAAAGACAAGTCCGTGAGATGGATGCTGTCCGTTCGCGCGTAATCGTCAGATAACCGGCGTTCCGGCCATGTCTGGGACCACACCACGAATAGAAGACATCTTGATTGGCAATCAAGCATATTGAATAAGACATTGAGTGATTGTATAATTTAATAAATCAATGATCAATTGTAATGTACTATAGTAGGCGTACAAAGGAAATAAAATATTATACGAGTCTGAAATACTCCGAACCGGACTCATAATTACGCAGGCGCGTTATTTCCCGCGCCACTCGTATTCTGTCTTGGTCTTTCCATTTCTTCTTTCTCCCTCTCTCCCCTACGCAAAACCAACACCCCCACCCACATCAAAACCCTCGACCCCATCCCCGTCTTTCCCCCTCGCGTTATTACGCGTATTTGTCGTTTATAAGGTTCTCGTTTTTTCATTCTGGTGCTTCCATTATGGGTCGTACCGTCGACCAGGAGGTGCACGCGGCGTTTGTCGAGTTCCGCGCCAAGGAAGATGACAAGGTGCGTGACTGTGTATTTCGTAATATTTCAAACCCACCACAAACACCAGGCTAACATACGAAACCCGGTTTTTGGGTGTTTCTTCATCTAGTGTCTTTCCGTTCAGTGTATCTACTGTCAACAGATTCGCGCAAAGAATACCTCGCGACAGAAGCAGCATCTCCTCGAATGTCCCGGCTTGCGCGGTCATCCCAACGCGCCCCAACCTACTCAGCCCGCCCAAGCCCCCAATGGTATCGGTCCTACCAATGGATACCCAGGCACCCCTAATGGTCCAACTACTACTGCACCGGGTCCAACTGGCCCTACCATTCCCACACCCAATGGCTCCATGATCACCAACGGCGTCAATCCTCATGCCACTCCGCTCGGTACCCCGTTGTCCACTTTGCAGAACCGACCGCCGATGGCCACACCCGGCCCACCAGCGGTCGGCGCGCCTCCAGGTTCCGCGCCTTCCTCACTACCTCCGCCTCGCTCAACCCCGAAACCCAAGTCCAAGCCAAGCACTTCCAGTTTGCCTGCGCCGCCGCTTGACGATGTGCACGCTGCGTTTGTTGAGTTCCGCGCCAAAGAAGAGGATAAGGTATGCGACCAATTTCTTTCGTCCGATCTTTTGTCGGAAGTAAACATATGGAAGAATGTTCATGCTAACAAAGACAGTGTCTATCTGTGCAATGTATCTACTGTCAGCAAGTGCGCGCGAAGAACACCAGTCGCCAGCGTCAACATTTGCTGGAATGCCCTACCTATCTCAGTGTTATGAAGGATTCGATCCCTGCCAACAACCTCCTGCACACATTCCCTGAGGGTGATGTTGCGCGATCACTCCAGATTCCTGCACCGACGCTCGAGCTGGATTTCCGCATGAGCATCAAGATGAACCCTAAGGTTCCTGTCGGCCAGAGCATCTGGGGCCACCGCGAGTGGGTATCATTCATTGGTGGTCAGTGGGCTGGTCGATGGGGCAAGGGTATTGTTCTGGTAAGTTTCTTCACACTGTAGATATTGCTGTGCAATCCTAATTCTCAAAACAGCCCGGTGGCCAAGACACACAGATCGTGACGAAGGACCAAACTACTCACCTTCGTGCGAACTACTTGCTTCAGACTGCCGAAGACCCCCCCGCTTTCATCATGGTCAAGGCCGAGGGTTGGCTTACTGGTGCCAAGGACATCCTCGAAAAGGTCAATGATCAGGGCCAAGCTGACGGTATAAACCCTGGAAGCTATAAATACCGCATCAACCTTTCCATGGAGACAGGCGACGAACGCTTCACCTTCCTCAATACCCTCATGTGGATTGGCAGCGGTTGCCGCCGCGGTCAAGAAGGTATGTATATGCATTAAATGATTGATATGAGTTAATTACTAACGGCTCATACAGTTATCTTCGATGCATTCCGTGTCAACTAAATCAACACGATATCTCGATGTCGATGTTTTGTCGTTCTTGAGCGAGTCTCTTTTCTTTTTGTGTCGGGAAAATGGTGTTTTCTTCAGTCAATGTTTTCATAGCGCTTTATGACCAGTGCTTTTGTACGGATGAATTGTACCCTGGGCCGCTGATGGTTATCGCGATCCGTACATGAACCAAGCGGTGGTTCACTTGGCCGTGTGGTGGCCACTCCCCTATTTTTATTCTGATGTATCTCTTTCTACGAACTTTGTGTGATTGTGATTGTGACACGGGCGATCTAGGGTCTCGGATTTCGTGATATTTATTGTTAAGGTTCCCATCTCTGCTATCAACTGTCTTATTTTAAGCACTGTTATTTCTGAATTGCTTTTTCCTACTCTGGCTGGATGCAATATTTGCTCCGCGCTTTTCTGATTTTCTGATCTCAGTAATTTAACTTGGCTGTTAATTTTTTCAATTATACTAGAATGACGATCGATCTGTTATTTATTTACCTGAAAATGAACGCATACAGTATGAACGGATCGTTTGGTATTCGACGCTTAAAAGTGTACTCTGTAATCCGTCTTTACCCCGGACAACGGTTTTGAAGATCTTACAGTCTCCCCAGAACGTGCGTACAGAACGTCAGGTGTAATATAGCTCGAGAGCCATAACCATTATTTACTAATACGAAACCAGAAACTATGATTTGTTTTGATATATTTCACATAGTTTCTATCCATGGTTAAGCAGACTCTGGTTATCTTATCACAATTCAGTGTCCGGTACTTTTTAGTAAGTTCTACAGTATTCCCGGGCCCAGACTGGGATATACTTAGGTATCGAGTACCCCGTACATACGCGAGTTTAGTGCCCGGTACGCATGGTGGATCTATCGAAATATATATTTTCGCTTTCAGCAAAACAAAATTTCGGTTTTATTTCCATCATAATTCTTGCCTGCTCTAATACATGTCAATGCGGGATTCTTTTGGTATTCGAGGTTGAATATGGCAAATGGTTATTTTCGTGCTAGAGACCCACGACAATCTTGGGGTTTTAGCTAATAAACAACCAGAAATCTGCGCGACCGTGAAGAAGGAAGGAAATTAAAGAAAATTACAGAATATTTGTAGAGAGATCAAATACCGAAATGACCAGCTATAAAATTCAATAACCCACATGGATAGATAGACGTATACTCATGTATAGTCCTTTCCATACTACACTAATGCTAATGCCTTCCATTTTCATGGATCATCTCATCAATATCAGCATCAAGCTCCATGTCCGTATTTCGTCCTCTCTTCTCAGGCCCAACAACAATCAACAAAACAGTATAAGCATAAATAGCCCCCATGAAAATACAAATGACCTTACCATAGTTATAACGATCAACAATCGTTCCATCAGCCTTAACAAGCGGCGCAAGCGGATAATGCTCACCAAGCGTCGCTTCAATAGTCGACGAAGCAGACGAAGCAAGGCTACCAAACTGATACGCAGACCCAACAACAAACGTCTGAAACGAACCCGGTGCCAACTCCATCATATAAATAGGCATAACACTCCACGCCCCCTGCACACAGAACTGCACAAAAAAAGCAACAGCAGTCACAGCTTCAGTCTTCACATGAGTATACGGATATAACAACGCACCCCCTAAAACACAAACAACAAGCATACTAAACCTCCGCCCAAATATCTGTGAGCAATACCCCGTCGTCGAACCACCAGCCATCGCACCCAGATTAGCAACGACCTGCGTAACAGTTACAGCATTCGCTGAAAACCCACGCTCATTCTCCAGCATAGTTGGGTATAGATCCTGGGTACCATGCGACATGAAATTGAGCCCGCTAGACAAAAGCACAAGGTAGATGAAAACAAGCTAATGGTTCCACAACGCAACGCGTCCTTCGGAGAGGAATAAACGAGCTGACTGCTCTTCACCGTGAGCTTGTCGATTCCGGAAGGCCTTTGTCTCGGGTAGACATAGACGGAATATGATGATGAAAACGGGCGGACAAGCCGAGAACCAGAAATAGGGTCTCCAGCCGTGACTGGTTGTATCCACTAATGCGCGGGCGAAGGCCGTTGCGAGGAGGTATCCAAATGCGTAGCCTTGCTGCATTAATCCTGCGACTAGACCGCGGGCTTCGGTGGGACAATCTTCCAATGCGGTTACGGCTGCGTTACCGTATAGACCGCCCATTGCTATTCCCAGTAGTGCGCGGATAGCGAGGAATTGTTTGTAGGTTTTGCAGAATCCTGTTGCTAGTTCTAGGATGATGAATAGGAGGAGGGCGGTGATGAATGGCCTATATCTGATTAGCTGAAATATCTACGATGAATTAGTGGTCTGGATGAAGCTTACCATTTCCGTCCGTATCGATCTGCTACTAGGCCGAATAATGCTGAACCGGCAGATCGAAGCATCAGGACAAGTGTGATACCCCAGGTTATATCCGTGGTGGATTTTTGAAATGTCTCCGCTAGGTCATCGACTGTTAGGGATACGGTGAAGAAGTCGAAGGAGTCCCAGGACCAGGCGAGGAATGCAACGAGGAAGAAGGCCCATTGTTGTTTGTTTAGCATTGCTAGGAGTTTAATTGGATTGGCCACTTTTGCCATGGGTGGCTTTAGGGAAGTAAGTCTTGTGACTGCATATTTTCGGATTGAGAGCCTCTCTGAAAAGACTTCTCCTTGTTGGTAGGAAGGGGTCTTGATTGATTTTTCTTCGTCCTTGAATATCTGACTAGAGTTCATCTTGATTTGATGACAAGAGTGATATGGCGTTGAACTTTCTTTCGGCTCAGATTGAGGGCATACTAATCATATTTAAAGAGAATAAATGCATGGACCTTGCTTTGTTTACAGACTGGTGAATGGTATCGAGAGCATGGATTTGCCTTGCCCAGAGATAACGACATATTGATGGTTGGTATAAGTCCATTGGCCGATATCTTCCCCGCATATATTCAAAGTAACAGCTATATACGGCCAACATCCGAGCCTAGACGCTGGGATTTATCTACTTGACTCACCATGAAGCCGGAAAAGTTCTGAGGGGCGCAATTCTATTTTCTCTCTTTTCCAAAATGGAACGTTGATGCATTCGAGATTTTTATTGTATTTGCCATGCTCTACTATAGAATTCAACTCACAAATTCAATGAACAGCTTGCATGATAATAGCATGAGATATTCGAATCTGAGGAAAGATAAGAAAGCATATGACATGATGATCAACGGTCTATCCCGCCATAACGGGATGCTTATCATTTTACCCCACTGGGCGGGGGCTTTTCAGCTCCAATAATTACATGTTGGAGTAGAAACTCCGATAACTGATAACGAGCTGCGGGGTTCGCTCGTAGTTTGAATTAGGCCGTATTATTTTCAAAAACTCCTTATGATGCCAAATTTCTATCGGAGCGCGTTGAAACCGACATAATCACATCAATTGGTTCGGAAACTTCATTCCAAAAATTCGAAAACAAACACCTCGGGGAATCAAGATGAGTTCAGATACTGCCGCACCTCCCAGGCTAGTGACAGTGGCCGCTTGCCAGCTGGGGCCCATTCACCTCGCAGACACCCGCGAAGATGTATTGAAGCGCATGATCTCACTCCTGGATCAAGCCGCAGAACAGGGCGTCAAATTGGCCGTCTTCCCTGAACTTGCCTTTACCACGTTCTTTCCCCGATATTTATTAGAAGGACAAGACCTGGATCAATACTTCGACATCGAAGATCCCAGCAGAGGCGGCATTGAGCAATCACCTAACATTAAGCCCCTTTTCGACCATGCACGAAGCCTTGAAATCGACGTTTATGTTGGATATGCAGAGCGAAGCATTCAAAGTGACGGCTCTCACGTCGACTACAACTCCAGCGTCTACTACTCAGCAAAGGTGAACAAAATTGTAGGAAAATACCGCAAAGTCCACCTCCCCGGCTCCGTGGAACCAAAAACCGCACCAGGTGCGTTCCAACAACTAGAGAAACGCTACTTCAGACCCGGCGATCTTGGATTCCCTGCATTCAGAGCTCCAGGCCTCGTTGATGGCGCACTGAAAAAGGGCGACATGGAAAACTCGACTACCGGCAAAGGAGATCCTATTATCGGAATGCTGATCTGCAACGATCGAAGATGGCCTGAAGCATGGCGCGTGTACGGTCTACAAGGAATGGAAATTATGTGTTGCGGTTACAATACCACTGCTTTCCAGACTACTAGCAGCGGCCATGCGGTCGATATGAGTCCCGAGGCGGCTGAGGAGCTGGTGATGTTGCATCATAAGCTTTCATGCCAAGGAAACAGCTATATGAATGCTTGTTTTAGTATTAATGTTGCTAAGACTGGTGCGGAAGATGGGAATCCGTTGGTTGGCGGAACTATTATTGTTCACCCACTCGGGCATATTATCAAAGAGGCTGTGACTAAGGAAGATGAACTGGTGGTGGCTACTATTGACCTGGCGGACTGTGATAGGCCGAAAAGTACGGTTTTTGCCTTTGAGAAGCATCGGAGGACGGAGCATTATCATACTATTGTTGAACGGGCTGGGGTGGTTGAGCCGGAGCTTTTGGCTAGTGATTAGTTGGAACAAGATACTTTGATTTGAAGTATAGAAGATTCTTGAACAGAGAACCCCATGGTCAATAGCTAACATACCCGTGGGCTTCAGATCAAAAAGTTTCGATGGGGATCTGATTAAACTGAACAGCTTGAGCTTGGGTAAAGCTTGACAAACTAGTAGGTAAGATGTTAGAATGTGTTGGACGCCATGTTCAATACATGCCAGGCTGGATGGACGTATCAGGTATCAAAAGTATCGAAAGCTGGTTCGCAAAAGGACTGATCCGCAAGAGTGATGATAGTTAGTGGAGATAGTGGAGATGGGATGGTTGGTGGAGATGGTCGACGGAAAGAAGCGAATGAGGAGTTTTCGACAGCATTAGTATGGATGGATTAAAACGGATAACTCCGAGTGAGCAATACCGCGTTTTGGCAATTAGATGTTGGGATTAGAGAGTGTACGCGGCGACTCCGCTTTCCGGAGTTATGTGCTGTAATCTTGTAAGATAAGATTGAGGGGTTCAAGATAGAAGTAATTGGGGTAAATACTTTGGGAATAGCGTGAAGTAAATCAACCAAATGAAGAGGCCTTCCATTATCTAGCACAAGTTTCCTGACAATCTGGCTAATTTGTCGGGTCAAAACAAGCAAAGATAATTCAATACTCAGAACATAACCAATCATTATGGGCTTAGATACAATCGTCAAGAATGGGCTTATTGTAGGTTACTGTCTTTCCTTTCAAAGCTTTAAGTGTAAAGTCCATGCCTGGATAAGAGAACTGACTTGAACAGGTCACAGAAAGCGGAGTGCTCCCCGCTGGGCAAAGTATAGGAATATCGAAAGGGAAGATATCCGTCATAGGGTATGATCTTTCCGAAGGCCCCGAGACCAAGATCATTGATGCACAAGGCGCATACATCACTCCCGGTGGTGTGGACTCACATGTGCACCTTGCCCAGAGAAATGCTCCCACAGGAGATAACTGGGAAACTGGTACTCGCAGTGCTGTTGCCGGTGGAACAACAACAGTGTTAGCATTCACATCGCAGACAAAAGAGATGACAACATTGTTCCCCGTCCTAGAAGAATACCATGAAAAAGCCCGCGGGCAGGCATACTGTGACTATGGATTCCATTTCATCATCACAAAGCCCAACCAAACAATCCTGCAGCAGGAGCTCCCGTTACTGGTCAAGGAAGGGATCACAAGTGTGAAACTATACATGACCTACGAGCTGTACAAGCTATCCGACCATGAGCTTCTTGATACATTACTCGCCTGTCGCTCTTTGGGAATGACAACGATGATCCACGCAGAGAACGGCGACATGATCCAATTCTTAGTCGAAGGACTCGAAAGGAATGGTAACACGGCACCATTCTTCCATGCCATCGCGGGCCCAAAAATCGCAGAAGACGAAGCATCTTACCGAGCGATTAGACTTGCTGAACTCGTCGATGCCCCTGTCCTCCTAGTTCACGTATCCGCCGACGGAGCAATGAAGCACATAAGAGATGCACAGACACGACTTCTTCCAATCCACGCCGAAACATGTCCTCACTATCTCTTCCTTCTTTCCGACCGACTAGCCAACAAGGAACATGATCATTTCCACGGAGCAAAGGGTGTATGCTCTCCACCCCTCCGCCATAACGTGGAAGACCTAGAAGCTCTTTGGCGCGGAATTGCCAACGATACATTTACCGTTTTCTCCTCCGACCATGCTCCGACCAAATATGACCACCCGGAAGGAAAGAAAGCCGGAATCATTAACGGGATTCCAAAATTCAGCAAGATTCCGAAGGGAATTCCTGGCATTGAAACGAGACTGTCACTTCTGTTCAGTGAGTCGGAGGGGTGTCTTCCGAAGGACCGAGCAAGACTTAGCCTTGCGCGCTTCGTGCAGCTGACATCTGGCAATCCGGCGAGATTGTATGGGTTGACGCAGAAGGGGTTCATCTTGCCGGGATTCGATGCAGACTTGGTGATCTGGCATCCGCAGGATGAGGGCGCAAGAACGATATCTCAGGTCAATTTGCACCATGATGTTGATTATACGCCTTTTGAAGGGATGCGAGTGAGGAATTGGCCTCGTTTCACTATGTTGCGTGGTGAGATTGTCTGGAACGCGGATGAGAATGTTGTTGGTGGTGTGAAAGGATTTGGTCAATTCATTAAACGTGAGACAGGACGTGTGCTGGTTGGAAAAACGGGGCAACTTCCGCCTGGTATGATTGAAGGCGAGAGGAACTTTTGGCTTCCCAAGAGTTTGAATTGATTAGAGGGCTAAGAGATAGCAAATAATGACTCTTGATAGGTCACTAGTGACCTTAAGAATCATTGACTATGATACCGAGGCCATATGGGCGTCATCTGGCACTGTCTATAGCATCTCATATCTTAGCCAAAGTAAATTTTGGGGTTTGGAAATAATAAGGGCCAACTTGGTATACTGCACAGGGATCTTATCAGTAACACCCGACCCCGCTCCATAGCGCTCAGTTATCATCGTTCTGTTCTCCAACCTTAGTGCCTTCTTAATCCTTTTCTACCCCAAATTATTTTCAAATAAATATCAGTGTTTGACATACAGTCATGTGACTCTGGCACCTATAGCAAGACTCCGGGGCCTGTACTTGATTGTTTCTCCTTCCTTTTTCACCAAACCATATTACATTTATTCCTCCGCCCCATACGCTAGTACAGACTGTAGGGCCTCACGAGAAAAAGTTCAACCTCTTGTTAATCTCTCATTAGATATACCCTAAGCCATAGACGCCATGACCGAGCTTCCCAGTGTGTCAGGGCCTCCCAAAGAACGCAGAATCAACATTCTGTTAATCAACCCGAACTCCACCGAATACATGACACTGGATTGTTTGAAGACTATCGCACCTAGTCTACCCCCAGATGTCACAGTCCATGGGTTCACTGCGCCACACCCTGCACCGACAGCAATCGAATCCCAAACAGATGCGGTGCTTTCCACCGCAGCTTGTATCAGGGCAATCCAACCCATTGCAAACCACTATGACGCATTCCTTGTTGCATGCTTCCGAGACCATCCCCTTATCAGTTCCCTGAAAGAAGAATTCTCGCAGCCCGTTCTTGGCATAATGGAGGCTGCGATGTATGCTGCGCGCATGCTTGGAGATAAAATGGGAATTATTTGCACGTCCGACCGGTCTGTAATGGCTCATTCCCGTACTGTTTCCACTTATGGGTTCTCGGATTACTTTGCTGGATGTGAATCTACCAAATTGGGGGTATTGGAGTTGGATTCGACGCCGAAAGAAGAAGTGAAAGCCAATTTAGCGGAGAAGCTTCGTCGGCTGGTGGAAGACAAGGGTGCGGATTGTGTTCTGCTGGGCTGCGCAGGCATGACTGAGTTTCGGACTGACTGTGAGGAAGCTTCGCTGAAAGAAACTGGGGCTGTGATCTTGGATGGTGTGACCATAGGAGTTCAGTTTCTTGTTGGGTTGGTTAGAGAGGATCTGGTAACCGCTAAATCTGGCGCGTATCGAAGTTCTGCGATAGATAGGCTAAAGAGAAATCAAAGTTGGCTGTGAGAATCCATGACACGGTATTTTGCATCAAACTAATAATACCTTCATTTCAGCTGGAAAGAATGCAGATAAAAGAACGCAGCGGAAGTGAGCGGTGAGAGACTAGTTTAAACACTGACACGGCTGCTTATCTATCCCCTCACCGGACACAACTGCGATCCGTCCTCCTATATATGACATGCGACCCCGTATCGAAGTCGCGCCTTGCAAGTTTTGCCGGAGGCGTTTCTCAAGAAGAGAACATCTGCTTCGCCATGAGCGCACCCGTGCGTGGCACCTTTTTGATCGATGCTTCCGAGGCTGAATGACTGATCGCTTAAAGATACACGTGAGAAACCCTTCAGTTGTCGTTGCAATAGGAAGTTTACGAGACGGTGAATATGATCAGGCTTATCGCTTTGAATTGAAAATAACAAGTGACAGCGACCTGCTTTCTCGACACTTGAAGGTCAAGAATGATCCCTCATGTCACCAGGAGGTGCAAACCAATAATATCACACATTATGATGAGGTAGAGAAAACGTCTTTGATCGCGGAATCAGAAGGCCAGGAAGACCAGTCGGAGACTTGTATGATGACTGAGCCTCTGCAACAAGAGGACCCGCACATACAAGCCACAGCCATGCAATATCATTCCGAGGGAATGCAATCTCAATTCCCGATAACTTCGTCTACTAGAATGCGTCAAGAAAATGCGATTCAAGTGTCAGGAAATTCCATGCCTTTTCCTGATATGACAGACCAGCTTTTCGACGAAAATTTACAAGATCTCAATATCCTTTGGGGCGGCATGGATGGAAATCTTCCCCTTGAAGGATATTTCCCTCTGGGTGCTGAGTTTCCGAATGACCTTATTTCAATTCCTGGATTCGATATCTACGAGCCAGCAAATTCTGCCTTGACTGGACCATCAAGTGGTGGCATTTCTGGTGATATAATGCCCAATGATTCACATCACGATGATGACGAATCCCTATGCAATTACCAGCTTCCATCATTGAACCAAAATGACGAGGTCAATTCGCAAGACGCAGAGAACCTTTCAGAGCGCCCTGCTACTCCCATAGAACAGACTGAGGATCATACGCAGTATCCCTGGCGCATCGGAAAAGAGGATTATCAATCAATTATTCTGCTAATTGATGACGTTCGGCATATTCTCGAGGCAAACTTCATCTTCCCCTCCAAGTATGTGTTATGCCGATACATCGAAGGCTTCTTTACTGGGAGTCATGGGCACTTGCCCTTTCTTCACCTTCCGACAGTATCAATTGCGAGCTTAAGTCCGCCGTTGATTCTAGCAATCATTGCAATGGGTGCACAGTATCGATTTGAGAGCCAACGTGCTGCGTGCTTCTTTAGAGCATCGAAATCTCTCATTGATAACTACATCTCTGTTCACGCACTATTTTCGTGTTCCAAGCCAGGGGCTAACATTGATGTGGCCTGCTCCCAGGAAAATAGACTGGAGATTCTACAGTCGCAAATCATTCTCTCGACCCTGGGTATCTGGGGACATTGTGACCTGCTGCACGATTCTATTTCAATGACCGCACAGATGGCGCAAGCGTTTCGAGATGGTGGACTGCTCAATGACGATTATTCTGAGAGTGAAACATGGAACACGTGGATTGAAAAAGAGGGACGACGACGTACTACGTTCACTGCTTACATGCTTTCAAATAACCAATCAATCCTATACAACTTGCCACCAAAGATGCTGAATAGCGAATTGACCTCGCTCCGTCTTCCCTGTCCCGAAGAAATCTGGAAAGCCTCCAGTGCCACTGAATGGAAGACCCTCCGTTCAAAACAGCCCTCCTGCGTTTCTTTCGGTACAGCTTATGCTCGATTGTTCCGATCGAAGCAGACACAACGAAGACGACCCAGTCTATCATCATTCGGAAACCTCATTCTAATTCACGGCATCTTCCAACACATCTTCCTCGCCTGGGAATTAACCTCTTCAATATCCCCAACAACCGAGTCAAAAACCCTACCACTAGAAACACTGTCAAAATTCCACACTGCACTCAGACGTTGGCAACGGAGCTGGGAAGCAGCTTCTGACCCCTTAACAATAACCCCCTCATCTCCAAAGGGACCCCTAGGCTTCAATGCAACAGCCATCTTCCGTATAGCCTGCATTCGCCTCCACCTGAACCTGGGTCCACACCGAAAACTTGAAACATGGAACGCTGAAATAATCGCAAATTCATTCTTCAATGCCCCAAAGCCACCGCAATCGCCTCAGGTCTACCACGCAGTCCTCCAATCCATTCATGCACTTTCCATACCAGTCCGACTGGGTATCGAGTACGTTGCACGAACACAGACACTGACATGGAGCACGATCCACTCGCTATGTAATCTGGAGTGCGCTCTATTTCTATGCAAATGGCTTGAGACTTTGGCGGTGCATCAGGAGGATCTTCATGCTGATACGAAGCGGCTTTTGAGGATTATTGCGAGCGTGCTTCGGGAGGCGGATTCGGCGGCGCCGAATACTGTGGATTTCGGTGGAAATGGAGGGCAGCAGTTAAGGCAAATGGGTGCTGTTATTGTGCGGTTGCTTTCGGAGATTCTGAAGGGAGAGCATGTTTTCGGGATGATGCGGGTTTTTTGTGAGGCGCTTAGAATGTATGCTGGGTTGTTGGATAGGGATTCTCATCCGACCTGATTAAGAGATGTTGTTCAATTGGATTAATGATGAAAAATATCCACTTGATTTGCCAACGAGCTCTCATCCCTCTCGCTCTGACCAGCCTCATACGTAACCGAGATCTCTCTCGTCTGCTTGATCCCCGAATCACCCAAGATGCTCCTATCACTTGCATCATCCCTGCGGTCGTTGAGCGTGATCATATCACCATTCATATAATAGTATGGATCTGACCGGTCTTCATTACTTCCGCTGCGTGTGGAACTGCGCCCTTTTCTTGAGCTATAATTCGCGGAGGAATAGTCTGTTCCTTCCTGTGAAGAGCGCATGCGTTTAAAGAGGATGCGGAGGCTTGGAATTGAGGCGGCCCAGATTGTTAGGCCCGTTTCGGCGGAGGCCCAGAGGATGATTGGGGTGCTATAATCTATTCGAGCCAATGTAGTTAGTCAATGTGGTTGGTTCACGCGGCAGCTCTGTACATACAGGTGAAGTCCTTGACTTGGGCGACGTTGACCAGCTTCGACGTCTTGATGAAGGCTGCTACTGAGGCACTGGTGTTGGTTTAGTAGGGACTTCTTTTGTATCGTAATGTCGCACTCACAAGACACCCATGCTCATAGCTATGAGTACACCAAACTTCTCGCGCTTCTTCATCTGAATTTTCCAGAGAATCACCCAAGGGAATAGAGCGAGAATAAAGTCCATGCACCCGGAGTAGGCTGAAAACTGATGTCAGTACTCCTTCCATCTGAAGTTAAGTTGAGAGCCAGCTTATACCTCCAGCTGTTAATGCGATATTCTCAAAAACGATAACGGGCCAGCACTTGGCTGTAGGCATCAGCGCTGTGTTCCAAAGTGCAGCGGTGGGCTTGCATTGAGCCAGATAGCAAATCCCACAAAGCCACATTATGGCGTTCATGCTGATCATGATAAACCACAGCACCATTTTCTGCCAAGGACGGGTCACGATCCGCAGCAAAGTAATGACGAATGATGTCTTAGCAAAGACGCAGCCAAAGATGATAACCACAAAGCCGATATAAACGAGCTTCAGTGCATGGGGTATGATATTTTGATTCTCGATGGCATCAACATGTCTTCCAATTACACCCATTTGCACACCCTTCGTGACCAAGCCTGTATAAACGAGTTGCAGAAGCTGATGGGTTAGAAAACAACCCGTAAGCTGGGTAAATTTAGAACTTACCCAAGAAAATACGCAGACAGCGTCATCCCATCCGAGTCCTCTCGCCAGCATGATCTTACAGTATAGTCGCAGCGCAACGAAAACACCGGGGATCGCGATCAGGATCCAGCTGACAGCCAATATCACCGGGCCCTTGTCTCGAGCCGCCTGCATGGCGGACATAGCCATGGCTGTACCGAGAGTGGTTCTGCAATTAATCCAGAGCCCAGAACAACCGCAGAATAGTGGTATATTTAAGCAAAAAGCCAAAGTCAAAGTCGCATCGCGGAGATCAAAAAGAAATTAACCACCGAGCCCTGAGGATCTGCGCCTGTATGTGGACGCCTTACTGTACCTGTACCACCCGGTAAAAATTTGTGACTGCTCACCTCGGGAAAATTGATGCACGCTTGAATCCGGGATTCTGCACCTTGATACCCGATAGCAAGGCCCCGGGCTGCATTTCGTCCCAAGGCGTAATTAACGCTGCAGATCCTCGTGTTTTGGGGCCTTGGTTCGCATGCGTCATGGGGCCATTTACGGGCTTCGCATACATGGTCCAACATTAGATCTATCTAGACCTGTTTAGGTGCATGGTGCAAGGATAGCGCGCTACTTCCTCTTGCTGGATTGGCCTAATGTATCCGTGCAACTTGAAACAAGCTGGGTGGGTCCGCTTTGCGGGATGGACGCTATGGGGCCGGTCCGCGGCCCACAATGACCGTGGTTTTTGGGAAAAGGTCAGCGCCGAGCGATAGGTCAATATTTTCCTTTGTTTCAGGTAAAAGAGGGCATTATTATATTGCATAGTATAGGAAACGGAATAGCGTAATCTCCTATCAATATCAACGTTATTCATCATGGTCTTCCGCCACTACTTTAGACATTTCTGCTACCAAACCGGCTGCTGATCCGAGGGGTCTAATCAAAAACTGTTTGGGTTGGCTTCACTTCACCAATGCAATGTTTGCGACTCATATTCTCGGTGTCGCAAAGGTTCTGGCCCTTGCACGAATTACGGACTATAGACAGGTCAACGTGGCCCGAGGCCAAAAAACAGTAGATAATAGAACAAGGCGGTAGCATATAGCTTGCACGCCTAATCCGATATTAACAGTTTTGCCTAAAATATTAACAGGTACTAAGACCTGGCAGCATTTCGGCGTCTATTTGCTACTAAACCATATAATAGAGTTTTGTCTCTCGGCGAGCGGAGACGCGAGGGCCCAGACTATAATAATAAGAATAATAACACCCAGTCTGATATTAATCGATGAAGCGGGTAAATAGTACATACCACTTCACTCTTGCAACTCGGTTCAGCAACCGTGAGTCCTGATAGGATAAACCTTGGAGGCTCCGCTTCCTAGACCGCTTTCTGATTGAGTAGGTGCTTTTCCTAATACCGTGGGTCGATAACAGAGGTTATATTTCACACAAAAGTACTACAGTACAAGAAATTTGAAGAGAGATTTTCAGCCTACGCAAAGCATCACGCAAATCCTGCCTCTGACATAGACCTAACGTCGACACGAAAACTAAGAAAGTCTACGGAAACCCCCGTCACAAGGCTACGAACCTGCAAGGCTCTCTAGGCAACAGTGACCGGGATTGTCAGAGTCCTCAGCCAATTAGCGGAAGGCAAAGAACCAACAGGACAATGTCTCCCCAACAGGCGGTAGCCCGGACAAGCCGCAAGATTTGAGCCAGAAGGCGGGGGTTCCGTGATCGTCCTGTGTCCTCCACCCTTTCAATCCTCTCTTTTCTCCAAATAGCACAGAATAACCCTCAAGATGCAAGCACTTAGAGCGGGAGAAGAATCACTCGACCAACTCAAGGGCCAAGCTCTCAAAGATAACGAAATTTGGCAGACCACTACGACAGACAGAGCACAGGAAGAATTGCCCCCATTTTGGAATGATGCGCTCCAGGCTCTTATCGCGGAAACATGGGCACCGCCGAGAGCCGAATGGGACAAAGCCGAAGATGAGCGCAAGCTCCGAGCTTTCCATGAGAGACTAGAGACGATGTCTTTTGGACAGCTGACCTCGGAAGATATTGAAAGAGCAGAGAAGAAAAAAGAGGATTCCAAATTGGCTCATCAGTGGAAAACAGTATGTTCGGCGAACTCATCGTGGACACCTTCAGCTTATTGGAAATCAGGTCACCACCAGACATGTCTTGCTCGAAACCCTTGAGAAGTATCAACTACCATGGAAATGGCATGAGGTGAGATTCCCATCATTCTCGATGCGAGCGATTCCTTACTCTTCGGTCGTTCATCCAGGGCCATCACGAATGCATTGTGATTAAGCAGAGTATAAGCCCTGATTCCTTGGTGGAGCTTTTCACTCACAGCCGCAATCTCGCCGACAAAAAGTTTGAGGAGATGATCATTGCGGCAAGAAGTCAGATGGAGCACTCGGAGGATTCGAATGATCCTCCGTCGAAGCTATAGTGGCGGAGTCAACAGCAGCAAGGAAGATCATGTACATCGCTTATACATATAATCGAGTTTCCAAGGTTGTTGAGTTGGTTGTAAATTGTTTTCTTTGATGGAATGCATCGTAAGCCCCGCAAGGTCGATTCATTGCCCGGACTGCGGCACGCTAGCAATCACCGTGAAACCTGACCAAAGTTGCATTTAGACATGGCAATCACCAAATCTGATCAATCAACTGAGGGGCAACTCATGGAAACAGAACTCTAACACTAAAAAGCTCTAGCAAGGTTGACCCCTGTCAGAACTACAGTGGTTGCAGAATGTTGGTGAGTGCGATGAGGAGTATCAGGCTAGATTTTCGAAGATAAGGGGACGGATTTTGCCTTTGGGTCTGGGTTTAAAACTTGCCTTGCAAGGTGTTTTTCGCAGGTACGTTTCTGATGTACTAGTTTGAGCTTTCGGACCAGGATCATGAGGGGGGTATTTGTTGATCCCTAGTTTTTGAGGCAGTCGGATATTCCGATCCGCACTACGGAGCGCGCGGATTGGATGTGGATATAATAGCAATAAAGTATATACTACAAACCTAATTTACGAACGATTGTGACTGGTGTTGATGTATGGGACTCGAAACTACAAGGCTTTGCGCATGAGCAAGAAGCTTGTTGAATTCTGTACAAACGTAAAATAAATTTATTCCTTTAGTTCATTTGTCTTGGAGGGATTTAGAAGCCTAGATCATACAGTCAGTATCGATGTATTCAAATTGTTTGGATGACTTACCCTTCTCGGTGTTACCCTCACCCATACTCTTACTGCTGCTGCTTCCGCTCTGGATCGCACCCAGAATGCCATCCATGTATGGCGCACCACTCCACTTCTGGTGAGTAAGAACGTCGACACCCATCTCCTTCTCGCGGGCCTGAATGAGTCGTACGTAGGCGAGCATACCCTCGTCCTTAAAGGCGCGGGACAATTCTGTTGTGATAGTGGCGTTGCTATGAAGACCTGCCAGGGAGATCAATTGCAGGACGAATCTGCACCAATTAGTATCTGTCCACTGACTACAGCCAGAAATATTGAACTTACCCATGCTTGGCAATATCCCAAATGAATGACTTGAGAGAAGCCTCGGTAAATCCTTGGCTCATCCAGTTGAAAGACGGGCTCAAGTTGTAAACAAGCTTCTTACCAGGGTAGACCTCGCGAATATCACCTGCCAGCTTGCCTGCCTTCTCAACATCTGGATCACCGGTCTCAACCCAGAGAAGGTCAGCATATGGTGCAAACTCCTTAGCACGCTTAGTGGCGGCTGGGAAACCTGCGCGGTAATGGTAGAAACCCTCGCGAGTGCGCGGGCTGTCGCATGACCAGACCACTGGAGTCTTGGTGTAGTCAGCAGCCAAGACACGACGACGGGAGAAAGAAAGGTTAGGGTTCTTCTCGACTTGAGCCTTGTACGCGTCTCGGGTGGATTGGCTGGCACCCTCGGCCTCGAGGTGAGCATCGACAGCTAGGAAAGTTAGTGTTGATACAACAAAAAGTATTGTTATTGTCACATACCCTCATCAAAAGAGACAAGCTTGTGGTTCTTGACCCAGTCAAGTTCAAATGCATCAATTTCAGCTGGTGAAGCGCCCTCGCGCTCCATCGCCTGCAGAGTTTCGGCCAACGGCTCGACCTCTTCTGTGATACCGAGGATGAACTCATGGTCGCGCACATCAATAGCACTGCTAATAAGTTTGCCGCTTTCCGAATCCGTGCGCGCAATGACCAGGTTCTCGCAGCCCATCATATCCCATTGGAATCGCGCAGCAGTCAGTCTGTTAATGTGCTCGCCAATGGGGACCAGAACCTTGCCGGCCAAGTGGCCGCACTTCTTTCCACCGTGGAGCTGATCCTCGAAGTGCACAGCCGCAGCACCGTTCTCAGCGAATAATTTGGCTAGCTTCAAAACTGCCGATAAACCGCCATGTCTGTACATCCCAATCAATTAGCGATATAGGCCCCACACCGCATAAAACCGCAACATACCCGGTATCGCCATCTGCCACAATCGGTCGCATGTAATCCACGTAAGGGGTATTTTTGCGCTCCTCCGCCGTTAGTTTCCGTCGAGCATCCCACTGCTTCCGATCGTGCATCGACTGCGCCTTGAACAGGCGCTGGACCTGGTTCGGTACCGTATTATAGGGGTAATCGCCGAAATCGGGGGAAACCTCATTGGTGCTGGTAAGAAGGGATGAGCAAGCCCATCCGGAAATATACAAAATCTCCTGGTTGGGAGCTTGCTGGGTCATCTGGACAGGGTCAATGGCACCCACTATTTTACCCCACGTATTAGCCGGTCGGGTCCCACAGGTCGCAAAACAGCTCCACGTCACAACTCACTGGTGTGTACCGGCTCGCCAGCCGCAGCTCGCTCATTCAGCAAATTGAATAATTTACGCGCCATCAGTGAACTGGGATAGCTCTGTTGCAGCGATCCACGCTTGCTCACGACATCCTCGGCCGAATAGGGTCGCTTGATGCCCTCGTACCGAGGGGAATCCCACCATGCTTGCACATCACGGATTTGTTGTTCATACAGTGCATCCTCTGCGGCACCAGCTTTCTCAGCGGTCGACAGCAACTGGTATGCGTCGGATGGCAGTGTGGTGGACACTGGTTGAACAGGTGGTGACGACATCCGAGGATAACCGCATGTGAACGCGCGTAGGGCGAGACGGGATGGCGCCGTTGGACGAGGGAGTTGGTGAGGGAGCTGGCGTGGAACTCGTCGGCTTATGGAGCGAAACATTATGACAAGTCGCAATTGCCACAAAAGCTGGGAATGGGGAAGAGAAGAGAATAAGATGATGGGGTATGTTTACTGTTCTCCGCCTCCGCTGCTGAACCTCGGGCCGTGACTTGGGGAAATCCACTTTTAAGGGTTTAAGTCCGATAACCGCAAATCCCGCAATAACCGGATCTATAATCGAACGCCGCAAGCATTATTCAGACATCTCACCACATTTGGTCGGCAGTAATTACAAATCAGAAATGATGCTTGGCTTCTCAGAGATGAGTTTAACTAGCTGAAAAAGCGGATAATTGCTTAAGACAGTTTTAAAGGGGGAAACAAAATGAATGCACGTTGAATCTGGGTTCAAATAGGGAGAAAAGTGAATCATTGCTCAGGGCAGATTTGAGTGCAGAAGTGAAGTAAATAAGCGTTTCATTGAAGTGAATTAGTATTTGATATAGTTTTGATTAGCCAGAGGGTCACTTCACCTATATTTCAGGTGGACTTGGTATATTCACTATTTTCTAAGCTCTAAATTGCCGTGGTTCTTTATAGTTATGAAGTGAATGACCTATTGTTATGACCGAAATGCCCTAGTACTTCCGTGTAAAGGATATTATCATTTAATTGAACCTGACATTCACTCAGATTCAGATTCACTACAACTGAAAGGTATAAGATATACCACAGCTTCCGTAACTTCCATCTTGTAGTCTCACCGATCTTAACAATGTCTTCCCCCTCTCCTCTTTCTTCAGACGCTGGTCGTCTGCCCATTCTCACCAAGGCCGGCCTTCGCTTGCTGGCCGCTCGCTACATCAATGGCGAGTTCGAAGCGCGTTCCTGGGGTAAAACCCAGCTGTTAGACGAGTTCTGGGGCGAGGAGCCCACCGACGCCACCACCACCCCTTTGGCGACGACGTTCGCCCCCCTCCTCGCGCAACTCATTTGCGCAATCAGCGCTGGAGGATCCACGCCGGCGTGGATCCTCCGCGTTGTGCTGACGCCAGAATTCCTCTGGCTGGGCCTCCATCAGACTGCGTTCGGTAAGTTCAGTTCAAAAACATTACCATCAACCTCAAATCCTTCAAGTCCACTAACAATTCCATTCTACAGGTCTGATGGAGGTCGGCAACATCTCACCGGCCGATATTTGTCGGGTTTCCCCGCTTGTCACCGCGGGTGTAATCACAACAGACCTCTCATACGATGAGAGCTGGGTCGCCCAAGGTGCTGCAATGGAGCAGCATCTTCGGGTTGACTCACCGGCCATATACAACATTGCCGTGGGGACGGGAGACCCCAACGACATCAATATGGACCGCCCATGGACGCCGGTCACACCGACCTTCCCTGAGCCACTTGCGGCTCCACAACTCATTACTTTGCCGCCCATCATCACCCTTCCACCTCCCCCCACGAAGCCAAAGAGAGGTTGGCAGGATGGAAACCCCGGAGAGACGGAGATCGAGACCGAGGAGAGGTCGACGAAGATGACTGGCGCCAAGCTCGGCTGGGTGAATGCAGAATACAAGGAGTACGAGACCAGCTCGTGGAGACCCTCCGACGGCGGGACATCGAATCCTCCGAAACGCAACTCGTATCGGGAGACGAGATGATTCCATTCTCGATGGTGTCTGGCTGAGAATGCTTCTTCTGTGTCGCTGAGTGCTCGCATGCTCGTGCCTCTTTCGTCTGCCTTTTGTCTCATGTCTCTTGTCTTTTTTTTTTTCCTCTGGTTGTTTTGTTTGTGCCTGTCTGTCGCTTTGTGTCTGTCGCTGTCTGTCGCTGTGTCTCTGTCTCTTGTTTCGGTTTTTGTGTTATTGTCTTTTCGAGGCTGGCCTCGAATTTGATGTGCGTTCTGCATTTGCGATTGATTTGTGATACTTCTCGTAGGTTCCTTGTAATTTCCGTATTTTCCTTCGTAGTCCTCAGTAGTTTTCGTAGTTGTTAAGTAATTTTGACTAGATAAGCTGTGGTTAAGTTTTGGAGTTCTGACATCATTAGCATCAAATGCCTCCTTGGCCAAGCGGTAAGGCGCTTCACTTGTAATGAAGAGATCACTCGTTCGATCCGGGTAGGGGGCATTTCTTTTTGCATTTCTTTTTTTTCCCACTTACAAATTATTTAACACTGTTCTTTTGCACGACAAGAGCATAATTAATTCCACCTCCTTTATTTGAAAAAAATTCACGCTGACTTGTTCAGAAAATTTACCCCTGGAGTTGGCGCTGTTGTGCTGTGTTTTGATTCCGATGATTCCCTGTGGGGAATACCACACAACGTTCCAAGCTTGAACACCACATTGGTAATATGGGTAGAGCGCGATTGATCTCAGTAAATAAATATCTAGGTCCCTACTCGATCACCTACTTACTCACACTAGGCCAAATATAGTTAGTGATGTGCTCAACTAATATTCGTGGTGTTTAATCAGCGCACTCCTCCATGGTCCGGAACCCGGATCGCGATGACTTCTACTAATTCGACTACCTGCGTTATAGCCAAAAATGACGTCTCTTTAAAGAGATACATGTAATAAAGCGCATCAGGCATGGTCTTTGTGGAGGGTTTTTCGAGTAGTGCGAAGTACGGATATTGTCAAGGTTTCTTTGTCTCCTGTTGACAGTCCCACAGCTTGATATATTTATCAACGTCGGACACCTGCCGAGCTGACAGCAAGCCTTCTCGAACAACGCACCCGGCTCAGATTACAATCTCCCGGACTAACCCCTCACGGCTTTCTCCAAGATCGGCGCCCCCGCATCTTATCACTGGACTCCTCCCGGCTCGACTCGATTCCTATCTACTCTCTGTCATTCGCTGTCTTCCCCGTCTTATCTTCGTCATACCATCACCCATCTATTTGCTTGTTCCTTTTTTCTCCGGACCACTCCTGAACATCTAAAACTACTGGTATGGAAACGATCAAAATCCCATCGCCGTCCACGTTTTTAGACTCGCCCGATCCGACCCCGGCGTCAGGGCGGGGAAAGGCTGCCGCATCATCCAAGGCAAAGCAGATCCCCAAGTCAACTCAGAAACCAAGGCAGACAAAGAGTCGTAATGGTACGGTGTTTATCTGATCGGAAGAAATAAAATATACAATTAAACTGGGCACATCGTGCCCAACTGTCTGCGCAGAACGCTGACCCGATTACTTCGTGACGCCCAGGTTGTATTACCTGCAAGGCAAAACGGTTGAAGTGCGATGAGACGAAGCCATCCTGTTCCCAGTGCGACCGGCGCAAGGTGTCGTGTGGTGGGTACAAGAAAGACTTTAAATGGCGACCTTTCGAAGAGACGAACTTGGCTGTTGGTCGTCCGACTACCATCAAACCGACAAAGAAGGGTAATGACAAAAGTACCTCGCCAAGAAAAATATCTACAGTCCATATCTAATGCATTTTTTCTAGCCAACAATCATTCACACCTACTAACCTCCCTCGCAAATCCGGAGGACTTCCCTACTCCTCCAATTACTGAACTTGCTGTCTCGCCGAACCGGGCGCAGTCGAATCATGCAAGCAAATCACCCAGAGAATCATCTTTGCTCGGCTCACCAGGAAGCATCAAAAGCTATGTATCTGGCGATGCCCATTCCCTCGATGAATTCCAGGTGATGCCAGAACATTCATCCGCAGCCGAGGATATAGTCCATGGCATCACTGCGTCCAACTCTATGGATACCGATTCATGTCATTTTCTTCCTTTCCTGGAAACATTCCAAGGAGCTGCACCGTTTGACGACGAGATGATCCTAGATACGAATGTTGAAACCTCTTCAGGTCCAATGACCTTTGGCCCGGCATACCAACAACCACCTGGCTTAGACTTCAACTTCTCCCAACTATTGGACGAGGATAATGGGGAAATCGAAGAGATAATCCGACAGTCCAATGCAAGCCCAAGCCAATGGGGCTTTCCATTTTCCGCTCAGGACAATAATATCTTTGATTTTTCCCGTCTCCCAGGCCAACCATCATTGGCACCAGAAAGCCAAGAAATGCTGGCCATGCGCTTTGATAAGTTGACATGTGGTATCTTGTCAGTCAAGGATGGCAGGACAGAAAACCCATGGAGGACGCTGATTTGGCCACTTGCTAAGGAAACCCCCGCTCTATATCATGCTCTGTTCGCATTGTCTGCCTTCCACTCCGCTAAAGAAAACCCTTCTCTGCGAGTCCAAGGTGTCAAGCACATGCGAAAGAGCATGACATGTCTTCGAGAACAAATCCAAAGTATGCGGACTGATACGGCGCTGGCGACTAGTCTTGCGCTAGCGTTTGCCGATACTTGGGACCACAATACTCGGACCTGTGTTCAGCATCTACGAGGTGCGAAGGTATTGATGCAGCAGGTACTGAATGTGGGCGTCCAGGGTGGACAGAATAACGACAAGCTTGATCGCATTCGCTTCTTGTATAATACCTGGACCTATATGGATGTTCTTGCACGGCTTACTTCTTTGGATGAGTCAGGTCAAGATGATCTTACTCAGGATATCTTCCAGTTACCCGGTGATGCTGTCCATGAGATTGATCCGTTGATGGGATGCGCAGCCACTCTTTTCCCTCTCATCGGCCGAGTCGCAAGACTGGTCCAGCGAGTGCGGAAATGCTCCTCAAATTCCGTCTCTATCGTGTCGCAAGGCATGGAGCTCAAATCGCTGGTGGAGCGGTGGGAGCCTCCGCATTGGTTTGAACCGCCAGAGGACCCAACATCCGAAGTGCAGCACAGTATTCAAGTGGCACATGCGTATCGCTGGGCCACACTGCTCTATCTCCATCAAGCTGTGCCGGAAATGCCATCTGAACCGGCTGAAGAACTAGCGAAGCGTGTATTGATATTGCTGGCTACGGTACCTCCTACGTCACGGACAACCATCATTCAAATGTTCCCTCTTATTGCTGCCGGGGCTGAAGTTGACGATGAGGACGATCGGAGATGGGTTATGGAAAGATGGTTCACTGTTCAGTCTCGGCTGATGCTCGGTGGAATCGACCGTTGCCTTGATGTTGTACGAGAGGTGTGGGCTCGCCGTGACAAACTTAATGCCCAAAGGCAACGGCAGCAGGACCAAAGTGCTGCCTCACACGCTGGATCTTTCTCTAGCGAGAGCAGAGGAAATACCAAACCCAAATTCGGATCTTCCGAGAGCAAAAACAACGGGAGGGGCTTTCATAATCGCGGAAATTCCAGTGATCATCTCGAGAAATCTACGCCAGGGATACCAGGAATTCCTGCCAAATCTGGGTCTTCCCGGCGGGGCTCTGCTCTCTCGCCTTTGGAGAATATCGAGTTTGAGAGAACAGTCCGAAGCAGATTGCATTGGGTGAATGTTATGGGAGAATGGGGTTGGGAGGGTAAGATTTTCTACGCCTATCAATATAGCGAGTACTAATACTTCTACTTACAGTTTTCCTTGGGTGATACCATCTGTTATTGGAGCCCCAGCCGAGATTGATATCTCAATTGTTCTACTAAACCAGCGCTAAGCCTGGAAAAGTCAAGTTCTCGAGAACTTCCCTTACCGTACTAATTACGACTGACACAGATAACTTTCATTCTTTATGTCTAGTACTATTTCAAATTGTGCTTTGTAGCTCAACTACGATTGAGCGGTCAGCGCGGCGTTAAGGATATTTATGTGAATCTTGATAGTGTTTTGATCGAACCCGGTCTTTTTTGAACTCTGGTTTATTATCTGACTACATTGCTACCAGCTCTAGGTATTAAATCGGCAGATTGCTATGCACCCACTATTCCAGCCATAACTGGAAAACCTACTCACCCACCCGGCCACAATATCCCGGACCCCATTACCAACCAACAATTATCAAAGCCAGAAGCAACAAAAATCCCACATACTCAAACATGCTCAAGACTCTTTCTCCCACTGCTTCCCACTCCACAAATCCCCCGTCGTCCAGAGCCAGTAATCCCGACCCTTGATCAACCAAACCAGGAAACTAGGCAGACGGTACCCCATCGCTGCGCCAACACCCTTACTCCTCCCAATAGGAACCATCTGTGTCTCCCGCGTATCCTCCTTGAATGAACGCTCCGCTCCAGCCTCATCCCCAACCGCAAGGAGTAAATCCCGCTTGATGTTCGCACACACGACCGGCACAGCATTCAGAATGGAATGAATAGCCGGTCGTGCATAAGAGCCTACATCACCAACAGCGTAGACCCGGTCCCCGGCTTTATCCACCCGGAGAGTAGAATGATTGGTCTCCACCCGTCCATCGGACATGAGTAGCGATTTATCCAGGAAGGATGTGTTAGGCGTCATACCCACAGCCGGGATATAGATATCGGCATTGAGCTCCGTTCCATCGGACAGTGATACCGTGGCTTTGGTCGGAAGCGCAAGATCAGTTCCTGATTCCGGTGGTGATACGCCCGTGACTTTCGTTCCCTTGATAACGGTCACGCCCACGCGCGCGAGATAGTCCTCTGCTTTAAGAGCGATACTGGGTCTCAGTAATGGAAGGATCTGAGAAGCAGACGTCACGACCGTGATGTCTACTTTGGGATTCTCAAGTTTGCCTGCGAACCAGCCTGGCTGTCCATTAAGGTATTCGCCCAGTTCACCTGCAGTTTCAACCCCAGCCGGACCACCACCAGCAATAACGATGCTTTTCGCCTTCTTCATCGCGTCCCGGAAAAGGGCCCATTGCGCGCGTAATTCCGTTGAGTCTTTGTTTAGGCCTAGGAGAGGCGATGGAGTCGAACAACCTGTTGCGATGACGAGCGCATGGAAAAGAATCGTTTTTTCATCTTCTCCTTCCTTCTCATAGCGGATGGATACTGTCCGATTCGCATGGTCTACATGCTCTGCCCGTGCATGCTCGAACCGGAAGTTGGAAACAGGGTAATTCTTGAAGACCTCTGGAATTGATACCCAGAGTTTCTTCTGTGAGAGGAGATCATCTGATATCATTGCACGAGGACAGGCAGGACGACATATTATCTCAGATGAAGCACTGACCAAAACGACTTGATAGGTGTGTGAGTCTGATAATTTTGGAATGGCATGCTTGAGGAGGTAATGGGCTGTTGAGACGCCGCCATAGGAACCTCCAAGGATGACAATATTCTTGATGGTTGGTTCAGCCATTAGGGCAATCTCAAAGGGAAGAGAGTTTGGATTTGTCTACTTGTTTTGGGGGGCGGGATGCTCCTTATATCTTCAGCTGGAGGACAGACTAATCTGGTAGGTTCTTTCCCTCGTAAGCAGCGCCTCTAATCTATAGATTCTTGGGTCAAGTAATCGTGACCCGTGGCGTTTTTGGTACGCCTCTAAATAGTAAGCCAGGGATGAAGTTGACTGATGCAGTTGGCAGCCTTGTTACCCAAATTCTCTTACCAATCACATCGCGCCGTGCTGGAGGTTTAAGGGTCGTGCGCTAGCCCCGCAGTAACCCTGTGTTTTTCGGCCTAGAGTCTTGATAACGGATTCCGAGAGGCTGAGCCCCTGATGCTATGTGTGACCCGCTGTGCTGGTTGGTCTGAATTGTCTGAATCCTTTTTGCGGTCTCAAGTTTGATTGAGATGGTGGAGGGTCAAAGCTCCAAAACACGGATGCCGCATGAACGCGAAGTTCCGCTTAGTAAGGCACATACAGAGAAGATGTTGCGGTCGTCTAAGGTCCATAGCTGGGTTCATGCTTCTACCTGTACTTCAGCCAAGAAAGATGATGGTTGAACTCAGATAAGGAGTCTTGAATTGTACACAGAGAATATGGAAAATTCATGGTATATACTTCTAATAATCAACTAAACAACGCTATTAATGATTGTGCCTCGGGGCTTCGTTTTGTTGCGCCAGACGCTGGTATTTCACAGCCTTCCGCAGCACCATGCCGTCGGATAGCTGATTCGTTTCCTGACGGAAGATCTCCTGCCAGGGGGTAGCACTCGGCACAAGAGGGTACTTCTTCGACAGCATCTCTTTTCTTCGTTCTTGCAACTCTTCATCACTGATAAGAATGTCCACTCGTCGCTTTGGCAGATCAATCCGCAGCTTATCTCCATTGCGAAGAATAGCCAGATTCCCACCCGCAGCTGCCTCGGGACTGGCATTCAAGATGGAGGGGCTCCCTGATGTTCCCGATTGCCGTCCATCACCAATACAGAACAGCGCGTCCACGCCTTGCTTCAGAAGTCTGCCTGGGGGATGCATGTTCACAACCTCTGCGGCACCGGGGTATCCCAACGGACCAACACCGCGCATGACAAGGATAGTCTTATCATCGATTTCTGGCAAGTGTTCCACTTTGCTGTGGTATTCTTCCGGTCCATCAAATACCATGACCTTTCCTTCGAACGCCATAGGATCCTCCGGATTCGAGAGGTATCTTTCCCGGAAAGCAGGGGAGATGACGCAGGTCTTCATAATCGCCGAATCGAAAAGCGTACCCTTCAAATGGATGAATCCTGCTTCTTTCATAAGAGGATCATCATACGGACGGATCACGCGACGATCCCAAGAATGTTTCCCACGGACATTTTGAGCCATCGTCTTTCCATTACATGTCAACACATCACCGTGGATCTTTCCAACATCCAGAAGCTCAGCCATGATTGCTGGAAGACCTCCGGCACGGAAGTACTCTTCACCAAGATACTCGCCAGATGGCATCATGTTCAGCAGAAGAGGGATTTGTGATCCGAGAGTATCCCAATCGTCCATTGATAGCTCGACGCCCACATGCTGGGCGATAGCGAGGAGATGAATGGGAGCGTTGGTACTTCCGCCAAATGCGGCGTTTGCCACAATTGCGTTCTCGAATGCTTCGCGGGTCATCAGGTCGCTTGGTTTGCGATCGGACTCGACCATCTCCACAATCTGCTTGCCGGTTTCGTAGGCGCATTGGCCTCTGTGGCGGTACGCTGCCGGAATGGCAGCTGAGCCTGGTAGTGCCATGCCGAGGGCTTCTGCGAGAGCGTTCATAGTCGATGCAGTACCCATTGTGTTGCAGTGGCCAACAGAGGGGGTTCTATAACAAGTTAGATTTTGAAAGAGAGTCTCGTTGTCAAGATGAAAGCTTACCCTCGGGAAATATAGTCCATAAATTCACCGTCATCAATTTCGCCAGTGGCATACAGTTCTCGTCCCTTCCAAAGGACGGTACCCGCACCAGCCAACGCGCCTTCAGAGTACCCATTCAACATCGGGCCAACATTAAGACAGATCGCAGGAATATTCTAGGTCAACATCAGCAACATCCAACAATCCACTCAAAAAGAAAACATACCACAGTAGCCGCAGCCATTAAACAAGCCGGGGTCGTCTTATCACACCCAGTCAACATAACAACTCCGTCAAGGAAGTATCCGGTCAAAACCTCTACCATACTCAAATACGCCAAATTGCGATCTAGCGTAGCAGTAGGCCGTCTCGAAGTCTCTTGAATAGGATGAGTCGGAAACTCAAAAGCAATACCACCCGCAGTCCGAATGCCCTCCCTGACTCGTTTGGACAACTCAATATGATGCCGATTGCACGGCGCAATATCGGAACCCGTCTGCGCAATTCCAATCATCGGCTTGCCGGACATGAGTTCCTCGCGCGTAATGCCATAATTGAAATACCGCTCCATGTAAATGGCTGTCATACCGGGATCACTGCGACAGTCGAACCAGGCCGATGAGCGCAGTGTTCGGCCCGGTTGCCGGATGATTGCTTTCGTGCCATTTTCAGCTGCGAGGCTCAGTCTTGTTTCTAGTTCTTGGTTGCGTCTGCGGAGGGCTCTGAGTTCATCAATGCAGTCTTCTATTTGGGGTGGTGCTGAAGGCTTGGGGCATGCGCAGCCTTCGCATGATTTTTTGGAGGCACACGACATGTTTTGGTGAATTGGAGAATGCGGGGTTGAAGGCGTTTTTTTGGCGGTTTGTTCATGGGTCCAGGGTCCTTTTTGTATTTGCATCATCGATGACCCCGGATGGTGAGGTTCCCATTGGAGACCCCGCAATATGGGGACCAACGTCTGGTTTCGGATTTCTAAGTGCGTGGGCCAATTGTCTCGGTTGTGATTTTTTTCCGTGGTTCGGGGTTCATTTCGGATTGTTACTTTCCGGTGTTTCTCCCCACTGCCGTGCTGATGACGCAACTTTTGGATTATTTATTTTTGTTTCCAATGTGAACTATGGGTCTTTTGTGGCCTTGAAATATATCTATTGTGAGTATTAGAAAGGGATATGATCCATTGGTATATGTGCGATCAACATCAGCATGTTAGCACGTTAGCTGATCATGACATGGATGCTAATTGGATATACCTTGGCCAGTACTTTAGTCATTAGGGACATTTCCGCTTACTGGGCCCGACTTATCATGCTTTAATCTCTTACTATGATATTCCATCTCATTATCCAAGGCTAATATCGACGGCTAAAGCCTCCCCCAGCCGAATATCCACCGAATCCGGTGACTCCGGAAAGTCATCTCCCGATGCATCCCCACTCCCCGCACTCTTCCCGACACCAAACGTCATCATATAATTGCCGATTATAGGAGCTTTGCTAAATATTAATAATTGATTGGACATTATTCTTTTCATACCCTCAGCATCCTGCACCATCTAATTCCTAACAACTCACGTTCAAAGGGATCCCAGTCCAACACAAATATGGGCAAACGCATCATCGTCACCGGCGGCTCAGGCAAAGCCGGCCAACACATTATTTCATACCTCCTCGATCAAGGCCACGACATCCTAAACTTGGACCTAGTCCCTCTGCCTCCAATTCTAGGCGACCGCGTCCACACAATGCGCGTCGACCTTACAGACGCAGGCCAAGTTTATAGCGCATTTGGCTCCCACTTCCACTTAACAGAGCCATTCCGCGAACCACTAGGACTAATCCCCGATGCCGTAATTCATCTGGCCTCATACGCACGCAACATGCTAGTTCCCGACACAGAAACCTTCCGCTGCAACACAACAGCCCAATACAACGTTATCGAAGCAGCCTCAAGACTGAACATCAAAAAGATCATCCTAGCCAGCTCAGTATCTGTCTACGGAATCGCGTACGGCGAAGGCGATCTCGAGTACCCATCTTTCCCCGTCGATGAAGACGTCGACGCAAACCCGATGGATACGTATGCCATCTCGAAAATGTGCGGGGAGCGTATTGCGCGCGGCTTTGCGCGTAGGTATGGGTCTGATATCTATGTCTTGCGAATTGGAAGGATTGTTGCGCCTGAGGAGTATAAGGAGGAGATGTTTGATTCTTACGTGAAGAAGCCCGAGGAATGGGCTGTGCATGGGTGGTCGTATACTGATACGAGGGATTTGGGACAGATATGTGAGCTTGCGGTACTTAAGGCAGGTCTTGGGTTCCAGGTGTTCAATGCGGTGAATGATGAGATCACGAATTATGAGCCCTCTACGACGGAGTTTTTGAAGCGCGTTGCGCCGAACACGCCGTTTACAAGGGAGATGGGGGCAAGGGACGCTCCTATCCCTAATCGGAAGATCAAGGAGTTGTTGGGCTTTAAGCAGCAGCATCCTTGGCAGAAGTATTACGAGTGTTAGACTTGCAATGCAAATTCATTCGAATGGGATCATATCTATTGCTCCTGTACTCAGGTGTCATGTGGAAGTGATGCAGACACTATTTGGTGAAGGCCCCCACTTTTGGTTGAGCGCCCGGAATGGGACAATCCGATTGGTCAAGACCAGATGCCATCAAGAGATCAATTTTTCCGACCCCTCAACATGCTATGTCATATTCGGGATTTATATACCGGAAGGGCGCATGAGATAGTCCAGTTCACCCCCAAGACGGAATCCCTGGGCAATAGCCTCGAGATCCAGATCCGACAGCTCCCAATCCAACTGCGGAGATTGTAGCTCCATAGTCTGCGGCGCAAGATTAGAAGCACCAAAGGCTGGTAAGGGTTCCTGCACAACCAACTGTTGAGTTGCAGTATTTCTCACAGCCACAGAAACCTGCTCATCGTCCTCAGTGATACTGATATCGAGATGCGCGACGAGCTTGTCCAAATTAGCTCGGGCTTTACCCGCTGCCGCGTACAGACGCTGATGCTCCAAGAGAATAGTCCGACAAAGCAGCAACGACTGATATGAATTCGAGTTTCGTCCTTTTTGGGCAACAATCCTTGCGTGGATGGTCGCGCTGATGTATGTTGCGTATGACAGCATGTATGGTGCGCTGCTGATGGAGAAATGCTGAGAATAGTCACGAAGTATTAGAACGATTTGGTTCGCGGCTGTTGTGCACACATTCACGGATTCGTAGGCTGCTTCCTGACCAGCAGCTTGGCAGTAGCTTCCTGTGAACAATGGTCGTTGGGAAAGGATTATAAGGACATTGAACAGGGCTCTGTCTGGGTTTAGTAAATTGGTTATCGTGGCGGTCGGGACACTCACAAGAGGCAGAATGCTTGGGGAAGAAGAACACATTCGCTGGGATGAGAAAGATAATCAAGCTGGGGTGGAAGGTTTTGTCGCCATTTTCCTAATTCTGAGTTGATGTCGTCAGAAATAACCTGGCTTTGGCTCTGGCTCATTTCCTGTGACTCTGAGTAGAGTTCGCACAGGATGCGATCGATGATGATTGATAGTTCGCATAGTTTTGTTAACAAGGAAACATTCAATGTCGGTATAACCGACTGGTGTTTGACAGGGGTATATGTTATTTCCTGGAAGGGGTCGAGCTCGTCATACTCGTCGAGAAAGTTCAACGACGCCTTGAAATTCGTGTAGCGAAGGAGTGGTGGCCTCCCTTGGTAGAGACACTGGATTTTGTCGATGGCTGAACGGATTCTTAATTAGAAACATTACCACAAGGGTCGGTAGTTGACTCACAGTATGCCCCCCATACAACACGCTTCCGAATCTCAAGATCCTCCGGTGACATCTTGCTTGGAGAAGGAAGAACATGTAGCCCGAGGTCGATGATCATATTGAATGCATTCCCCGCATATAACCAAGATAAACTTCGCTCGTCACATCTGGAGAATAGAGAGTTGGACATAATGAGCAGTGCTTGGAGTGTAGTGATATCACTTTTATCGAAGCTGTCCCGTAAAAGCTCCGTGAAACGCTGGCGAAAACTCCACCCGGTCGTTTTGATGTCGTCCGGATCTGAGCGTAGTTCAGGACGCGTACAATGCTTGGAAACAGTGAACAGAATGGCATTGAGAAGCAATTTTGAAAAATAAGGCCCGTTACAAGCCATATCTCGCATAAACGCCGGTCGGTAGATGATCTGCGCTGTATAGAGTTGGCGACACCAGTATATTGACAATAAGTGCATTCCAATCTCCGGATCAAAGCCGTCAAAATCAAGCTTTCCGGCAGAAAAGTTCAAGAGCTCCAATTGTCCTTGAGTAGCATGTTAGCAGTACATTCGTGTCGAGAGGATCTGCCCTTACTTTGCCTAGCTGTTTCCGCAAACAAATGACTCCGGGTCCAGCTCTCATTCACCGGTGAATTGGTCCACTCCGTAGAATCGTTATTTCTAGAATTTTCAGTGTCGTCGTAAACAGCGCTCGTCGGACCATGGTAGAGCGAAGTCGAGCTTTTGAGATGGTCACTGTCGGGCGCTTCCGGGTGAGAAGAGCCATTGCTTAAAACAGTTGGCCGATCAATTGGCGAAGCCTCAGCCTGGGATATGGAGACTTCCACTTGACTTCGAGATGGACTTATTGTGAAAGAAGCATCCGTTGACATCATGGATGGTTCATCGCTCATGGGAAGATTCTCATCCGGAATTCGACCCCCTTGTTGACGCAATAATGCATTCTCACGCTCCAGTTGTGCAATGCGCCGATTAGTCGGCCTTTAAGAACTTGTCAGTGATTTTTGGTCTCTGTCATACTCTAAAGTTGCCGACTCACCTTGGCTTGTGTCTGATTGGACCCTGTTGGCAATCGATGCCCTTTGCTGCGCAATGACCACACGTGGGTTTTTGAGCATCGCACTTGAGCTATGACACCCCAGGTGGAGATTAGAATAGTCCTTATTCCATGAGGTGAGAGTATTTACCTTTTTGTCGCGGCAAAAATTGCACGCTGCTGCCGCTCGGCTCTTTCGGAGGGGCATGGTGAAGATAGTGGTCGGGCCCCACCTGCGAATGATTATGATCAGGGCACCCACATAATCTCAGGGCCCGTGGAGTTCTTTTTGGCTGCAAGTTACAATGAAAATGCCTTGACGTCTAAAGGTTAAAGAATATCTAATCCGGGGCGGAGAAGCTTATTGGATCCGCCGGGGTCGGGAAAATCTCTTTTGCGGAGAAGATACGGGAAGCGATATCCCGATGACACTTAAGGTTCTTAGTATTCTGAGCATGAGCTTTTGTTTGAAAGCCGGGTTGGGTCCGAATTCTTGCTTTAATCTTCTATTCATTATAGAGAATGTGATCTGCCTGGGCACTTGCGCTCCTGTTGCGCCAACGGTCTTTCAATATCCATGTATTGAAGTGAATTAGGTGTTCTGACCAGAACAGGAAACGCAAGAATTGGGCTGTAGATATTGGTCCTCATAGAAGAATTTCATGCCTAGAATAATCCAACAAATCGAATGGGAGAAATCACTAAAGGGCTTTCCACAGCATGTTTCATATTTCTTTCAACATCTTCCCTCAGACCGTTACACCATTGACTCCACGAAGACCCATATCTTTCTCATTCATGTATTCACTTCCACATCAAATCCTCAAGTATCGCCATGTCCCAATTCTCTTCATCTGCCCCTAGAGACGTTGACTTCGCTGCGCAACATCTCTCATATCTTCTTCACTCGCAAGGAGTTAGCCACGCATATATCGGGTCCTATGCGACTGATCTTATTGGAGGAAACTGTGCCGTACCAGTACGTCTCCGCACTCAGGTATTGGAAGGGCAGTCAAACTAATATATCACAGGATCTGGACCTTCTTGTCTCCCGGGATCCTGCCAAAGTGCGAAAGCTGCTTCTGGAATATGACCAATTCTGGCTAAACAGTCAAAATGAACTTTTATACCGCGGACTAGATAGCGACATTGGAATCGATCTCTTTCGAGGTGGTGGGGATGATGATGTACGGCTCCCAGATGTAAGGTTAGTTCCACGGTCATCGGTGGATCCAAGAAATGATCGTAAAAAGGTACAGAGCGACTGTGAGTCTGTCCTACAATAGAGTTCTTTTATGACTGTCATAATGACTGACCTCTTGCTTCTGAGGCCCATTTCTGCACCCTTCTGTGCTGATATTAACGAAAATCACTCCTTGGTATTGCGTCGATGAGCCGATCCATTCGCCAAGAATGCAAAGAGCCATGAAGGACTTCGAACATATCAAGTTTATCATGAAATGGCTTGCTGACCGCCGCGTTTCGATCGACTTCAATGCCTTTCCACAAAAGCCTAAGGAGGAGCACTTGACCATCCTTCGTGCGCTGAATGAAGCGTCCAGGGATGTAGGACCTTTGCTCCGCGCAACACTGACCCCGGAGGATTACTGTAGCATCATTCGTCGTGCAAGGGCCTAGCTTGCGCTTACTTTATCATCAGAGTAAGTATTTAATTCCTGCTGGTGATCGAGCTATCCGAGCATTTCCATGCGATAGGGTCTGGAATTGCTTTTTTGGTTCTTTTCCTTTCATTTCTTGTTTGACATTATGGCCAGTTGCTTGTTCCAAGCCCATGCCTTGAGGCTGCAGTTAGCTAGCGGAATAAAATCATGGAAAACAATCAAAATAGTAGAATGAGAAAGGTTGAATGCATTCCAGTTCAATTTCCTCTACCAATCTAACTCATACCTTTTATGCAGAGGCCTTCGAATTTATGCTGATGCTCTGCAGTTGTATAGCTAGGGAACGCCTAACCGCATCGGGTAAAAACATCCACATGCTCCCAGAGCTACACGTTCCTCAGATATGCGCAACGATATCTAATCGACCAGAGCCTTCAGACGCGACCGATAAACAAAGAAATTCTTCAATGGTTTCCGACCGTACGAACCTTGCTTCGGGACCACCGATAGTCATTCTCCACATCTTCAATCGGACAAACTGCAGCCCTGGCAGCTGGAGGCAACTACAAAGCTTCCCCTCACCAGATACAAAGTTCCCCGCCATGTTGAACTGTGATTGAGCCTTATCGTTCTCCTCTGGACTGCCTAGTCAGGACAACAGACCCGAATACGTCCCGGCAAGGATCGAGTTGCCATCTATACGAACCAAGAGCATTATCGACTTCCCCTCATCTTGGATCTGGAAATCGCAATGGGATAGTTATAAGCAGTTGCTGACCCTAAGTTCCTGTCTGTCTCCAGATTCTTAGCAATACCGAAATATTGACCACTCTGCACCATGCCGCCTGCATTTACCTACCACGCTAAGGCCCAGTCCACATTCAAGCCTCCGCTTATTGCGAATGAGAACGCCTTCCTAGGCGATGTCATCTCGAGGTATGGCGCACTTTGATTAGTAGTGACACACACCGAAGACTCACAATTGATCATAGTGACAAGGACAATGCCGAAAAGCCCATCTCCTGTGGATTTTATCGCCTGGAAAAGGGCACCCCGCTCGTGTACACCTATACCTATGATGAGATGAAGATCATCTTGGAAGGACATTTCGTGATCTCCGATGAGACAGGGCAGAAGGTGACCGCGTCTCCGGGGGATGTGTTTTATTTCCCCAAGGGAGCCAAAATTACCTTCACAACCGAAGATTATGGGCTAGCGTTCTACGTGAGTGACAACGGCTGAGTTTTCACGAAGTGCACTGACCAAAATATATAGACGGGCCAACGAGCCGAGGGAGCGGCGTGAATGTGATAGAGTGCGAATGACAATTTCCGATATCAAATTATCGGCGATGCCGTGACAGCAGATCCATGGATCGATGTCGCCCCCACTGTCCCAATACGGTAGTTTGCTTACTCGAGTGTGGAGCTGGGAAATAATGGAATTGGATATTTGACTCCCTTGCGATCGTGATTCCATATCAATAAATCATGAATTAAACTTCGTCTGCAGCTCGTAAAGAAATTATTCAATAGTCTCGGCACTTACATGCTCGGAGATTTTCTGTCAATTTATCACTGGCATATTCTGGGGCCGCACTATTGATCCAACTAACGATCCCATAGACAAGGGACTAGTCTCGGATCAAATCATCGGTAAAGAAACCAATGTGTCGGTGTCGGTGGCTTTTCGTACAGGTCCATTATCAGCCAGCCCTTAAACGGAGGGAGATGTTTGGCACGGAGACAACAGCCACAACTGGGGCTACTGGAGCCGATCCTCGAGGGAAAATGACCTGCAGGGCGGCACAACCCCGATCCCAGTGGATCACGTTCATTTGAGCTCAGCTCGAGTCGATAGATTTGTTGAGAGTCGGGTTGGCTATTTCTCCATAACCAGCACTAGCGACCTTTGCACAGCCTGTATGACGTGGGGGAGTTGCCGGGGCAACTCTATACAAGGGGTAATGAGCAGCAGGAAGGCTGAAACTAATTTAGGAAGGTTTGGGATCGTGGAAAAGTGGGTTGTTCATCTTGTTCCTTGGAAAAACAAGAGAGGAGAGCAAGGCACAAGTCAAGATCGTATTCGATCAGTGGGGTTCCGTGATCGTCGTGATTGCGCAAACAAAGCATTAAAGGCGAAGCCAGGCCCTTCAGGTGGCATTTGGTTCTTGATTCCGATTTCGCGGGTTAGCGTGTCTTAGGCTTTTCTTATCAAGGGGGGACCACTTTCAAACCCCTCTATCGCTCGCTCTTCTCCATTTCACACCACGGTACTCCGTACTCAACCATGGCTGTCGACATCGCTGATGACCGTCTTGGTCTACGTCTCCCTAACCCCCCACCACTGCTACACACACGCGGTTCTGAAACCTTCGATCGCCCCTCCACTCCGTCGGGCCATGGATTCACCAGTCCCCCACAGACCCCTCACGGTAGCCCCAGCAAGTCGCGGGCGCCGCCGGGCGCGTTGGACCTGCCCAATGTTTTCGATAATGCTATGAAACTCACGCCCACATCTCCGTCCAAATCAACCCACAATCACTTCAATCATCCTATGTTTACGGCCGACAGGAGCAGCATTGAGGATTTCAATGAGAGCGTGATCCATCAGCGCCCAACCAGCCCAACGCGCAAGTCCAACAAGGAGAATACCCCCCCTACCACCCGCACTCCCAAGGACCTGGGATCCAAGCCGACCGCAGCAGCCATCTCTCGTCATGAACCATATCAGCCCCGCGATGCGGATACTTCCAAGCGGCAGGTCCAGCTGCGCGGCCTGACACCGGAGGAAATGGAGAAACTCCAACAACCCCGTGTTAAACGCCTCACAAATGTCACTCAACTTTGTATGTCTGAACCTGAAACGCTATATATGTGTTTACTAATTGATCTCGCGCTAGACTTCCTCGACCACTACTTCGATCTCCTTAGCTACGTTCACAATCGCCAAACTCGCCACACACAATTCAAAGCCGCATATCCAGAACCCCCTGGAACACCCAATGAAGAATATGAGCCCGCGCTCCTGAAGTATCTCGGTCGCGAACGGGCGCATCTACGCAAGCGTCGCACACGGCTGCGCCAGCATGACTTCCAGATCCTGACGCAGGTCGGCCAGGGTGGATATGGACAGGTGTACCTTGCTCAGAAGAAGGATACACGGGAGGTCTGTGCGTTGAAGGTGATGAGCAAGAGACTGCTATTCAAGCTGGACGAGATCCGACACATTCTCACAGAGCGCGATATTCTTACCGCTGCGAAGAGCGAATGGCTTGTCAGATTGTTGTATGCATTCCAAGATGATGACCAGATTTACTTGGCGATGGAGTATGTCCCCGGTGGAGATTTCCGCACGCTCTTGAACAACACCGGTGTCCTGCACAACCGGCACGCACGATTCTACATCGCAGAGATGTTCAGCTGTGTCGACGCTCTGCACATCCTAGGCTATATCCATCGTGATCTGAAACCGGAGAACTTCCTCATCGACTCAACCGGTCATGTCAAACTTACCGACTTCGGTCTCGCGGCTGGTATGTTAAGTCCCGGTAAGATCGAGTCAATGCGCGTGAAACTGGAAGAAGTCGGCAACACACCCGTTCCCTTCGGTCGACCCATGGAGCAGCGCACAATGGCCGAGCGACGACAGGGGTACCGAACTCTGCGGGAGCGGGAAGTCAACTACGCCAAATCCATTGTCGGGTCACCTGACTACATGGCACCGGAGGTGCTCAAGGGCGAAGAATACGATTTCACCGTCGATTACTGGAGTCTGGGCTGTATGCTTTTCGAGGCACTGGCAGGATACCCACCTTTCGCCGGTGCGACTGTCGACGAGACATGGCAGAACCTGAAGCGTTGGCAGAAGGTACTCCGGAAGCCAGTCTACGAAGATCCGAACTACTTCCTTTCCCGGCGCACGTGGGATCTCATCACGAAGCTCGTCGCGGCGAAGGATACGCGATTTAAGAACATTAATGAGATTCACGCACATGATTATTTCGCCGAAGTCGATTTCGATCACCTCCGCGAACA
Organism: Penicillium glabrum; assembly: GCA_037040985.1. Lineage (NCBI taxonomy): Eukaryota > Fungi > Ascomycota > Eurotiomycetes > Eurotiales > Aspergillaceae > Penicillium > Penicillium glabrum. The sequence continues at coordinate 95,710 of JAXQHR010000054.1, read as the reverse complement.
GCGGGCTCCTTTCGTCCCAGAATTGGATTCGGAGACTGATGCGGGTTACTTTGATGATTTCAGCAATGAGTCTGATATGGCCAAGTACAAGGAAGTTCATGATAAGCAACGCGCATTGGAGGATATGGCGGATCGCGATGATAAGATGAACAAGGGATTGTTTGTTGGATTTACCTTCCGGTGTGTATTAACTACTCTCTTTCACTCTTTTATCCCGATACTAATATTTCCCAGTCATCGCAAACCCGCTGTCGATAGCACAGGCCGCAGCTCTCCTCGCAAGCCTATCGCGACTGATGGTAGTTTCGGAACAATGTTTTGATCTGATGATCTGAATGTCGAAGATGGTTTATCATTTCTCTTTTGTATCTCTTCTCTTCTCTCGTCATACTGGAGCCCTTGAACTCAAGCTGGATCTTGGTTTCCTGGTGCCCTGGTGGACGCCGCGTATGGTACGAGTATGAGTTTAATGGTGCATTTTTATTATTCTACGTTTCTTTTAAAACCTGCGATCGAGCTTGCCTGTTCTCATTTATTCATGGGGGATTAGGTGTGAACTCTACTTGTTACTAGGTTGAAGATATGAATAGACGAATATGTCGACTTATAAATTCTTGTGCTGTAGTCAAAGTACATATTGGCGAATACGCTGATACATTATCTATTGTCTACCTTTGCTCTACTTTTTGAATTATCATATCGTAGGATTATCATATCGTAGGATTCCAGCATACATTGTGTATTTCTAATTGCTAACTCAACACTCATTCAGCGGAGCAACTCAAATCCAACGCACTACCTCCGTTCTCGTATCTCGGGTATACAATAGAGCAGACGAAACAATCCAAGGTGCCTTAGTGGCTAGGCAACTGGCGCACCATCTTCAAAATCTCAGACTCATGGTCTCCAATAACAGCCCGACCGTTGACCCAGTCAACAGTCACAGGGCGCACAAAGCTGCTCTTATCCTCCTTGAACTTCTTAAGAGCATCCTCGGCATCCCTAGCTCCCTTGATCAAGTCTGAGATAGCATAGGTAGCCTTGTCGCCCTGACCGCCAACGCCGGAAGTAGGGTTGATGTAATCGATGATATTCCGGAGCTGATCGGTGGTGGGCTCGTTGGTGGTTACCTCGAGCTCGAACTCGCCGCGTTGCTGCTTGGCGTGGGAGCTGTGATCACTAGCCTGGTCTTCTGTGGCTGTCTCAGCGGCGGCTGAGGAGGCTTGCTTGAGGATTGTGAGGACGCGGGTGCTGTTGGGGACACTCGGGGAGTGGAAGAGGGTGATGGGGTCGAGGGTTTTGCTCTTTGCGTTGGTTAGTGGTGCATTTATGCTAGACTTGGGAATGGTGGATCTTACGAAGCGGAACATTTTGGCGGTTGAGGTTGTGATGGTTGATTGATGTGGTGTTGATTGATGGGGAAGGTAGGTGGTTTTGAGGTTGGTTATGAGGAGCTCGCTGAATTGGATGATGTCATGTGCCGGGATCCCGATTGGGTTTGGTCGGTTATGTGGAACTTGGCATTGCTTCGAAACTGGATTGCATGTACTCTAGTTGGCAGAGGCTTTGCATGTTTCAAGTTATGAAATTGAGTTGTTTAGCTGTCAAATCTCTACCGTTTGAGGAACAATTGGTTTTATGACGCTACATTAACCAGGAACCACAATGCCTATATCGTTAAGATCTTCGGGAAATCGTCATTTCTTTCAATGTTGATTATGAATTCCAATGTTATAATCTCAAATTGAACAGACTATTGAGTACTCTGCTACATTGTATTATTCTTAATTCTAGGCTATGTCTGCTATCCTTGCAGGAGCTTTCCGGGGCGAAACAGTGGTCGGTTAACCTCGGCTATGTACCCACATCGTCCGCACCACCGGGCTCTTAACCTCCACAGTCTAAGTTCATAGGGTCCAAAACGTGGAGAGAGAAGACTACCTAAACTACGGGCACATGGAGATATGGGGCGTTGTGCGTCATATAGTGAGTCGCGAACAATGGACATCGACAAGGTTCCGGGTCACGGATGTAGTTTCTTCCACGTACAGTACTTTTCAAGTATAGGTACAACCTCGGGAAGCTTAGGGACTATCCGCCTATATTTAGCATTCATACGTACATTCAAGGTCGTTCAAACCTTATGTACTTTGGCCGAGCAGCATTGGATTGCCGCATGCACAATGTACATGTCTCCTGCCTAACCGTTTGCGGCTTAGCGTCGCGCATTATGTATGCAACTGACCAGCTAACTAACGTTATATGATTCGGTACTTTCTATATGAGCAGTGAACGGTCAAGCCAATTTGCTCGTGTAAATTGATTCAACAGAAAAATAGTTGATCAAAAGTCGTGTTCTCGTGATTTCATCATGCTGCGTAAACTAAAATTACAAACTATGTTACAATTTAACATCACATAATTTCCTGGCGATTATTGAGCCGCGGCAGACTGTGGAGCATCTGAGTCAGCTGCTTAAGAGGCGTAGGTTTAGTTAGGAACTTATCGACACCGCTGATGGTCGCTTCCCTCTGTATCTCAGCAGAAAGTGCAGCCGTGAGGATGACGATATGGGCCGGGGTGAGTTTGTCTACTCTTTCGAAGTGTCGCATTTCTCGAGTTGCGGAGAGTCCATCCATGTGAGGCATGGAAATATCTACATATGGTCAGCAGGGGGGCGCAATGACGTTTGGTGCTGGGACTTACCCATTACAACCGCATCAAACCTCTCGTTCTTGAATGCTTCCACTGCTTCCAGTCCATTGGTTGCTGTTTTGTATGCAAACCCGGTATTTTTGACACAGGTTTCGATGATCTAATCATCCGGTTAAATGGGCCGAGTGTAAAAGAGGAGGATCCACTGACCTTTAAGTTTACCGAGTTGTCCTCAACCAAAAGAACTTTTTTCTCGGCACTTATGTTTTGTTGCTTTGGTGCTTCAATTTGTGCGTCGATTGTTTTCCGTGCCTTTTCTTTATCTTTGGAGGATGGTCCCACACGTTTGAGATCTTGTGCAATCCCTTCCGGGTGCAAACAATTTTCAAAAACTGTGGCTAGCGTCTTTGGGCTCACACTTGCAACCAGTCAGTATAATGAGACGCAACAATGGGAGACTATGACTCACGGCTGAGACAAGAAGATCGCATGGTCACGATCATTCTCTTTCACCACCTTCCAACTGCTTGCTTGGTCACTCAGGACGATTAACGGATACTTTGCCCTGGATTCAATCAAGCGTCGAATATCTGACCCAGCCGAATCCTTCATCACAGTACGGTATTCATGCTCAGTCACGATCAGGAAATCTGCCACCTCTCCATCTTCAAGTTCATCGGAGCTCAAAACTTGCAGCCCAAACCAGTCGCTCACCATGCGACCCAGACTGAACCTGATATTATCGAAAACTTCGGGGCGAATACCGAGTTCTCCACGCTGCAAACTATTTGTGAAGAACGAAACTCTCTTACCACGAAGCTGCTCTGCCAATGCATGGTATGATGACGGTTGCTCCGGGGGTGGCTGTGGCTCTGACAAGGGAAAGACCACGTCAACATCCGTGCCGCGATCTTTCTCACTCTTAAACTGGATTTGCCCATTGAGAGACTTGACAATTTGGTGGACCAGGTGAAGACCAACCCCCAAGCCAGGCGACTGTGTATCTTCTTGGATGAATGGGATATAGAGGTTGTGAAGGAGGAAATCCTGGGACATGCCACGGCCCGAGTCACTGATCGTGAGCCGCACCGCTGGAACAACCTTGTTACCTTCTGTAACCATGGTGTCCTTCCTCATGAAGAGCCGAATGTAGCCTGTTTGTGTGTACTTGAGGGCATTCCCGAAGAGGTTCATCACAACACGGCGCCAAGCCCCAGCATATATGGAGTAGTTCCAGTTGTCTTGCCATTCGACGTCGACAATGGCCATAACACGGCCCTTCTTGTCCTTCAACGAACCTGATGGCATTCGCCAGTCATCATGCTTGGGGTCATTGGCAGCGTTGGTCGCCTCTCGGCCGTAAAACTCGGCACCAGCGAGCAGACCCTCCACAACTTCTTGCACCAATGAACTCAGGTCTTCCTTTTGTTCGAGGCCAGGAACTGCTAACTTTGGCTGTGAACCACTTGTGATCTCACTTCCATCTTGCAGACTGTCTCTCCTCGGCACGGTGAGAGTGTTGATTTTTGCATAATCCAGCAAATGGTTCAGAGTATCTAGAAGGGTACGTCCACAGCTGTGCACTGTCTCAACCAATCCTTGTTGAGTGTAGCTGGTCACTGTTTCCTGAAGCAGCTCGATAGTACCAAGAACACCATGCAATGGAGAACGCAACTCATGCGAGATGGACGAGATGAAATCGCCCTTGGCACGGTCGGCTGCTTCGATATCCATCCGCGAGACCTCTGCCATGACAGTGTTACTAAATGCCGCCATGTATGTCAGATCTTTCGGTTCTGACAATACACGTCCAGGGTCATTAGTCCAAGCCAGACTCATTGTGAACCATCGACTTCGGTGGAAATCCCAAACAGGATAGATGGCAAGACAACGGGCGTCTGGTAGAATCTTATGGAAATATTTGATTTCCATGGTCTCTTGTCGATACTCCTCCTCTTTCGGAGATCCAGGTTTGACTTCATTCTCGTTTCCAGTGTAGGCCTGGCTGGTCACCTTCGACAATCCTTGATAGCTCAGTGCAATGCTGCCATCATTTTCGATATGGAATATCTTCCCCCTTGGATACCGATCTATGAGATGGTTCACAAAGGCACCCGGTAGAGGAACATAGTGGCTGTCTTGCTTGCTTTCGTCTTTACCTGAGCCGGAAGATGTGGAGTATCCCAGAACCAGACTTTTGGGGCCGTGAATGCCTTCATCGAGTTTTTGTTCAGCGCCATGCATCTGTTCATCATTATTGGAATCTTTATTGGCATGCGAGTCACTGTCGACTCCAATCACTTGCCGCCGAGCATATACACTTGCATCAATGAACATAGCACCCTCTGTCTCTAGCGCTTGGTTCATGAGACAAGCAGCTCTATTGAGAACAGACTGCACATTCTGTGGGGCGATAGACTTCTGCAGTCGCTCGGTGGTAGGCGTGAGTGAAGGTCGCTGGTCGTTTTCTTCCTTTTCCACCCCCGACTCGCGTCGCTCCTCTTTCTTCGGCTTGAATTTTCGAACGGGTGATTGACTTCGACTTTGTGCCACACTCGGCGCTTTTTGCTTTATGACAGGCGACTCAGACCGTTTGCACCCGTCACCGTCGCGCCGAGTATTCTGCTTATTGTCACTGCTTTCACTGGATATCTGAATTTCCTTAAGCTTCTCATCGACATGTGCAAGACCTTTAGGCTTGTCATCAGGGACTTCTAGACCATCAATTCCTTGACTCAGATCCGAATGGCCCCGCACAAACAATCCAAGTGCGCGCACCATCTTCTCTTCGCGATTCTCTTCGCGCATAGCGCGCTGCGAAAGCAGATAATCCATCACGGTTTCGCTGAGCTCTTTCAAAAACTTCATGTCCTGCTTGCTTAATCCTTTCCGAGGTTTGTCATCCAGCACAGCGACACTGCCAATGATATACTGTTCTGGTGATCGAATAGGCACAGAAATATAGAATCGATGGCGCGGGGCCGCTGTCACGAAAGAAGCATTTTTGAACCGGGCATCTTGAGTAAGATCAGGCACCATGAAATGTTCCTCCCCCTTACCAGTGAAAGCATGCATCGCACAATTACACATAGGTATATTCTCTCGCGGAAGTTGTTGCACGCCGCACCATAGCGATTCAGGTCCCTCTCCACTTTCTGTACTGCGCAAACCAAGCTTTGGCGTTGACTCGGCAATAACATGCTGGGTTGTGCGATCGAAGAGGGAGATGAGTGCGCACTTCGCATTTAACCGGAGACTCGCTATTTGCGCGAATGCTGTCAACGCGCTGTCGCGTGAGATATTGGGTCGCCGGCCGACTGATTGCTGCGCGAATTTTTCGGTTTCCGAGAATCCCCAATACGGAAGGTACCTGTCAACGTGTGGTTAGTGGTCACGTCTAGCGGTAAAATGTGTAGGTTGATTCCATACAGGTGCATTTCCCGTTCGCGGGCCGCGTCGATATTGTATGCATATTTGCGCGGACCGTCGTGGCCTCTCGTCTGGGTGCCTGGCGTCATTGGATGATCATAACAATCTACTTTGATCGAGCCAACATCAACAAATATAGCGGAATGTGAATCTTGATCTGATAATCGCGTGCATAGTATAAGGCCTTCAGTAGACTCTGGGGGCGCGTGTATCTGGACGTGGTTGGTTTAAGGCTAAATTAATGGCTTATGACCTCATAGGATTAGGAGGTCTGCCTTCCGGATCGAGGCGAGCCGTTTTCTGAGATCAGAGCGACCCGCTTTATGAGATCAGAAACCCAGTATGTCTGGGCTCCAGTAGTGGACTTTCCAGGGCTTTTGAGACACGCAGCTACTACGTAACAGGTTTAAACCGATGGATGTGCCGCAGTTGGGGGGCTTGGCGACGATCATTTTCGGGCCCTGTGACGTCATTTTCATCAACCCCGAACCCACGGCAGTACTGCAGATGCCTTGCATGTCTGGAAATCAATGAGATGATCAGATGGTGACTTGGTAGATATTAACGCTTGAGGGCGCGGGTACCTACATTTTTCTCCGAAACTTGGTTACCCCTTTTCTCGGGAAGAAGTTGACTTTTCGATATCCATATTCGTCATAAAGTTAGATTGCTGTATCCACCACGGATATCAAATATCCGTGGATTTCCATTGGTCAATTATGCCATTTTCAAAGCCTACCATCAAGTGTTTCAGGGCCTAGTTGGGTAAGTAGATAATGGGCTCGCTCCTTCGCTGCTACACTTTATCATACCGAGCGGCAGGTTTCGACAGTCCACCCGGCCCATGGGTGGTTTACGGCCAGTCTTGGGATCTTTCAATCGAGAGAGAAAAGAAAAAAAAAAAAAAAAGTACAGTTACAATATCAAACTCTATCAATAGAATTTGATGACTTGAGAACTCCATACAATACACATATCAAGGTTAAACATTTGATGATTCGGTAGGAAAAGTTTTGCTATGTGGACCGCCCCGCCCACTACGCAAGATTACTCCACCAACCACGTTTACATTCCAAGAACCAACGAGACTGGCTGTTTCCACACTTTAATTGTCTCAAAAAAGCAACGGATACATTCCGTTGCTTGTGACAGTACTCCATAACAAGTCATAGAAACCATTGCCATTGAACCTTCGGTAAATGATAGCCGCTCTTTGTTAAGACCAGATCCCACCAAATGTCGATTGATTGGCCATGGATAATTAAAGATGGTAGGATGCGTGAAACTTTGAAAAAATAGACCTCTACGCAGCTCGGTTACCTCATTCGTGTGACGAGAGCCACACTTCCCATCTTCCAGGCCTTTCCAGTCGCCATGTTGCAAACTCGGTCACTCGAAATCACGGTCCTCCACGCTCCCAGTCCGAAAAATTCACCATTCACGGAGTAGTAGGTGGCCACTCCTTGACACCTTTGCACGCCAATCTCCTCATCTAAGAACAAATCGTCCTCTACTTGCTTGACAACCCGCTGGATAACGTATGTCACTCTATTTAAGCCCAGCCCTGGCTTCTGTAAATCGTCAAGAACTTTCTCCCACGCGGAAGTCTCCAGCTCATCGCCAACCTTTGTCCCCTGTCCCCTGGCTTCACGCGCCGGCTTAATAATGTCACCCTTGGAGACTTTTCCTTGGCGGTACAAGTCAAGCAGCTGATTTGATTCCCGGGATCCTGGTATGATGGTAGGAATTCAAGCCCGAAATGGTAAAGTCATAAATCTTACTTTGAAAATCACCAAATTTCCAATTCTGTAAAACCATCATTCTCCTATAAATACGGTATCCAGAATTTGATATACATATTTTACATCTGATGTCGTGGAGATAAAAAAAAAATATGTTTACTATGTGGTTTTGGGTGGTCAGTTCGCTAATGAAATACATTACGGAGCAGCCTGATGCCACTGTGCGAGCAGTCATTATGTGGATCCCTTGACTTCGACTATGGTCTAGAACCTAGTATACCTGATTTATTGTACCAATCATGATCCAATTTATGTCCCATGATGAGGCCCTGGCCGAAAATACTCAGATACATACATCGCGCCACAATGGTACTCACATAAAACACCCAGTGATCGATTTCCTACAGGTCTAGAAACACCTTGAGCTAGCACTTTGGCCAATTAACCTGTAAATCAATGATCAATACCTAAGTAGCGGTGTACAGCCAAGAACAGCATCCAAGGATATGGAAGAGATAATTTCGTGCCCAGTACTAGTATTACAGGCTTTTGCTAGATGAATAGCGTCCAGCCTACTTGAAATGTAATTTAGCAGTCCGAAATATCTCTAGCTGACTGGTGGGTACCCGGGTCTCAGGGAAGCATCCTCTGCCCCACTTGACCGTACCATGTCAGTTGATGTTCTCATCGCGGGTGCTCGGCCTACGGAGTAGATTCTCTATGCCCGCAAATTCGATTTTATTTTAGGCCAGCCCACTCAATGAATGAACAGCCTGATGGCAGCCCCTTGATTGGCGCGTACTGGTATTCAGACTTTAGTGGCTGATCAATTATCGAATCTAACTGAAGCTGAGCATGCAAAATGACTCAAAAGCAGGACAATTTTAATCCTGGACAGCTTTGGTTTGGGTCAGAAAGTCTAGAATGAGCCAAATCACACTATTGATATCTGTCGTTGGGTAATAATCCCCTTGGATACATTTACTTTGATTTGCTCGCTATTCTGTCGACGTTAGAGAGAATGACTCAACAGTATTATGCATCTGAATTAGGAATGCTCAAATCTTTTTTTGTAAATAAGGGCAGCCGCTCATGAGGGCGGAGGGCGAGCGTCGGGCGGGAGATGCTGACGGTCGAAATGTTTCTTTTCATAAGGTCTACTCGGGACTCAAGAAGCAATAATTCCTGGTCCGTTACATATGTCATGAGATGGTCTATAATTGCAATATTTGTAAGGCTGTGTAATCTCCCTGGGCATGGGTTGGTTCAGAGCAAAACAATACCCAGTTTAAGCGCGGATTTGGATCAGGCTTTGGGTCTGTCCACGGTCCCACGGGGTGTGGACGAGGTCTACAAATGAGTTGCTAGTTGTGGGGCTGGATTATTAGTGAGTTGGTTTAGCTAGATGGAGCTCCTCTCCTTATTTGGCTGTTCACTTCTAATTTCCTAACTTCCTACCCGCTATGATACGCTTGAATACCGCTTTTTGCCCCTATCTTCCCAGGTACGTAATCATGTAGCGTTTCAGAGCCAGTATCCGATTCTCTTATGCCGATATGTTATCTGGAAGCGAGTGGGGGCAAGTACGGAGGCAGAAAAATGAGAGCTGTCTCAGGGGTGTGGCGCCATCACCATGACCATCGGCCCATCTTTGTCTCAGCCCAACGTTTTCGGCCTTTGAACTTCACGCAAACAAAGGACTTGATTTGATGATTCTCACCGACATTAGCCGTTCACCATGTGATTCTGCCGCTAACCAATCTTATCTCGTATCCGCCAGCCACCACGGCAGCTGGCAAGTGGGCAGCGAAACGGGGTGGTGGAGGAAGATCACCATGGACCAAACATTACTGGAGGAAAGAAAGTTTGCTTGCAGCAGTCATTTATCACCGACGACAGCCACCAATGATTAGCCCGAGACTAATATCAATTCAGGAATAATGACCGCATGATTCCTTCGGACAAAGCGGAGGCGTGGGGGAACGCGGGGAAACATGCCCCCACAAACTTAATTTCAGCGTGGGGGGACCCAGAGATAAAACCCCGGAATCTTGTTTTGATCTGAGTTACAGCGTACTTTCTGCGCACAACATTTACACACGCGCAGCAACATGTCGAAGCCAAACGCCGTTCACGATGAAGACCCGCAGGCCTTGAAGGATGACCTGCCTATTGACCCACCGCACGTGCCCTTGACCGAGAAGGAGAACAAACGCATTTGTCACAAGACCGACCGCACCATTCTTCTTGTTCTTATCTGGGTCTACTTTCTGCAAATTCTTGACAAGACCGTCCTTGGATATGGAGCCACATATGGAATGGAGACCGATACAGGGTTGACAGGAAACCAATACTCGTTGATTGGCTCCATTGCCCCTATCGCTCAATTGTGCTGGCAGCCGTTCTCTTCCTACCTCATCGTCAAAGTTCCTCCGAAGATTCTGATGCCGATTCTGTGTCTTGGCTGGGGTATTGCTCAGGCGTGCATGGCCGCTTGCCACAACTTCAGCGAGTTGATGGCGGCTCGCTTTTTCCTTGGACTCTTCGAGGCGGGATGTCTGCCGCTCTTCGGTATCATTACTAGCCAATGGTACCTTCGATCGGAACAGCCAATTCGTATCGCAGCCTGGTACAGTACCAATGGTCTGGCTACCATTGTGGCCGCTGCTCTGTCGTATGGTTTAGCGCACATTAACTCTGATGTTCTAGAATCCTGGCAAATGTAAGTCAAAACAACCCAAGTCGCGGTGAATCCTCGCTAACGAGTCTCAGTATTTTCCTATTTGTAGGTCTGGTGACTATAGTCTCCGCCCCGATCGTCTACTGGCGCCTGGACAACGACGTTAGCACTGCTCGATTCCTGAACGAAACCGAAAAGCTCCAGGGCATGGAACGTCTACGCGCCAATCAAACGGGTACTGGATCCACAGAATTCAAGCTCAGTCATGTCTACGAAGCCGTCCTCGAGCCCAAGACTTACTTGTGGATCGGCATGGCAATGTTACTAAATATCGGTGCCAGCGTGACCAACACATTCGGCCCCTTGATTCTTGGCGGCCTGGGCTACGGTAAATACCGCACCAGCCTCTTGACAATGCCATTCGGAGCGATGCAATTCATCGCTATCTTGATTTCCAGCTGGCTGGCTCAGACTGCTCGTGTTAAGGGAGCCATTCTCGCAACATTCATGCTTCCGGTGATTGCTGGTCTGGCCATTCTATATGCTGTGCCACGAACAGACGCAAACCAAGGTGCCCTTCTCGCAGGCTACTACTTGCTTGCTTTCCTATTTGGTGGAAACCCATTGATCGTCACCTGGATTGTTGGTAATACTGCAGGCAGTACCAAGAAGTCGGTGGCCATGAGTCTATTTAATGCGGCTACCTCTGCTGGCAACATTGTTGGCCCATTGTTATTCGACTCAAAAGATGCGCCCGACTATCACCCGGGTCTGCGTGCTTGTTTGGGAATTTTCTGTGCGCTGGCGTGCATTGTTCTTATCCAGTGGGGTAATCTGTGGTTCCTCAACAAGCAGCAAGCTCGTCGCCGTGTTCGTAACGGGAAGAGCGCTATCATCGTCGATCATTCGATGCAATCTCACTTCCATGGTGTTGAGGAAGGCAATATGGATGGGGTGACTCATGCTGGAACGCAGGCGAATCAGGATATCACTGACAGGGAGAATGATGAGTTTGTATATCTTTATTAGTTGTGACATCTCTCTCGCCAATCCACTTTTATCCAATATTTTCGCATCAAGCTTGTTCACTATGCAGTATAATCCCTGAAATACTTTGTTATTGCGATTTCCTACTCGAGATCATCTGATTAACAAAGATAGCGATGATCACTCAATCCATCGAAGCAAGCTTCCACTACACAGATATCGCTTTGTTATAAGTAAATCGCCTTTTATTAAATACACCACTACCCCTGTTATTTATCGCTCATTCACAGGGAACAAATAACTCCTCAACCGCAACTCTGCGAGAACTCATAGCTTGGTCATAGAGTATGTTCACTAGTGCTTCCAAAGCCATGCGATTAGACTCAACCCCGTAAGGCCAGGGATCGCCACCAAACAACTCGCTGATCTCGTCTAAATCAGACGTGAGAAATGGCAACATGTATCTGTAAGTAGATAATGACTTCATCAAGTTCAGGGGACAATTGATCAGGACATAGTAGTCTTATGTTATTGGTACAAATCGCTTCCGATAGACTTCCAATCCTCCCCAAACAATGCTTTCCGGGGGTCCTCAAGATCTAACCAGCCCAGGAAAGGGTGACTGACATTGTATCCGATGAGCCTCTGTATATACTCCGGATATTCCCGAATCCTTTCCAGGGGGGTTGCAAGGTACTGGTTCTCCTCCTATAAACCAGGTGGGTCAGCAAAATTCCATGTACACATCGTGAGCTACGCGTCAGGACTGCTGGGCACAATGGATGGATACGAACCTGCCGTAGAAAGCCCTTCGTCATGAAGCAACTATAGACCAACCTCTCTTCGTCCTTGGTCATGTTGGCTGAGCCCCCATGAAAGCAACTCGACAGCATGATGAAGGCGTCACCAGGATTGAGCTCAGCATAGACCGCCAGATCCTCAACCGGGGGGTCCATGCAGTCCCAAAGATGACTGCCCGGTATGAATCTTGTCGCGCCATTCGCCCGTGTGGTCTTTTTGCCTGCAACAAAGAGTCCAACCCCCGTATCACGACCCATTTTATATTCTTCGGCCGATATGGCTGTCAGATAATTGTGATGGATCATATCATCGCGGTGAAGTTCCTGGTTTTTGGCTCCGGGGCCGATGGAGAAGACCATAGTATTATTGAGCTGCGGAGTTGACTCGCATACTTCGACCTTTTGGCCGAGGTAGGATTTGAATTGCGAAGTAAGAAGCTTGGCACACACAGCTTGGTACAAAGGATCGGCGACGATGCTATGCATGAACGTAGAGGACTTGCCTGCGAGACCATAGACGCGGCGCGTTTCCGGAGGGAAAAATGCGCCCTCCCAAGGCTTATCGGCCTCTAGATAGAGACGCACATCCTTCTCGATGATTGCCAGAGTGTTGTCAGAGAGGAAACCTCGAATGACAACGCCACCGCCCAGAATAAGTGCTTTCACAATCTCGTCCCTGTTCGAAGGATCCGAACTAAACTGCTCGACTCTTGGCGGAGACTCACGGCCCTGGGTTACCGCCATGGCAAAGAGAATAATGAGAGTTTGAGAAAAAAAGATTATAATACGTGGTGCACCAACCTTGGAACCCGGTGATCAGAGTAGGTTGCTTGCAGAGTGTGATAAATTCAGTTGTGAGTAGCTATTGCATGATCGTCCTGGGCTACATATAAATCGAAGTCCGCAAACCGTGGCGGCCGCAGATAGCAAAACTTAAGGAAGTTGATACGGGCGTTATATATTTTGATTGGCTAGAAAGCTATGGGTCGACCGAGCCTGCAAGTGCTGCAATTGATTTATTCATATGTTTGGGTGGGTGGGCAATGGTTATCCGTGCGCCGTTATCTGTGTGCCATCCTGTAACCGTCAATTGATCAAATCCACCTTATTCACACCATTTATCAACGCATTGACTACTTATCTAAGAGTTGGCCATCAAGAAATGATCAATGGGAATCTAGTTTTGTTGCAATAATCGCCCGTGATTTGGCTTTTCCTTCAGTATCAGGATATCCAGGGGCTTAATTTGTCTGTCTAGTTGTGTTGGAGGGCTTCGATCGATCTTGTGCTGTAATTTGAATGTTACATGACACAAGAGCTGCTGGTGACGGTGATCAGGCGCGATGAGATCTGGTATGACTAGCTGATTAGCAATATTATCAAAACCTTTAGTACCATGAATTGGCTAGACACTACGAGCTTCAAAATATTTGCGAATAATTCGCTAGCTGAATAGGCTGAAAAACCGAATGGTATGATGTTGTTATTGTGACAATCTTTGCAAGAATATGAGGGTAGGAAGCAAGCCATGACCATCGAATATAAGATGGTGCTTTTCACCTCACTTTATATGATCGTTGATTGTCTCGATAAAAGAAGATCTAGCCACACAAGAGCTAATTCATCCTTAATCCAGCCGGTTGTTGAGGTCCATCCTGGCGTATCTGGTGAAAGGGCCTTGCTATCGTGAAATATCTCTCCATAAAGAACCCGCCGCTTCTGAAGACGAATAGCTGGTCCATCTTCCAGCAATCGGTAGCATTACATTCAGCAGCAGTGGTGTTTTCGCTCAGCTCGGTCTCAGCAAGAGTAGAGCAAGATTTTAATATTGATTTTGACCAAATCACCTTGCTCGAGTTACCCAGTTACCCTCGCCAGGGCGAAAACCACCCTCGTCGATGTTGTATATCAGATGCGCGGGGATGTCTTTCAGGAGATCCCCAATTATACCAGTGACTAATAAAAGTGCATCTTCTGTCCGGACACGCTTCAGTTTCTTTCTTTATATTTCACTGGACCTACGTCTAGGCCCTTTGGGTCATCTGAGCGATATGGCCATATCGAGCTAATTTGCTAGTCGGGTTTACCAACGTGTGTAAACGCCCGTCTCCTGGGCCCCTAGCAGCCTATGGGCTACTAGCACACCGCAATCATTCATGTATACAATCCACTATATCAAAAAAATCCTCTGCTACCCTTATAGACCAATGCCGTGGTTGTATTTGGCTGTGTGTTCTTATTGACACGGCCGCGTTAGGTCTCGCGAGCAATACCATATTCACACGCAATAATAGCGAAATTAGGCTTTATCAAATTCTATAGGCCTCGCACGCCTTGGCGACACGGGGTTCGATAGAACTAGAGAATTGTGTACATAGTTTGTCAAGTGAAGGACATCGAAGTGTAAATTAGTAGATTCAGTGAAATCTGCGAAATCGGTATTATCGGCGTTACGGTGTGATTCCTCAATAGCTACTGAAATAGAGAGTGCCAGCGACGACAAAGCTAAGTATTATAACTCTATCTTTCAATACCTGTACTCTAATCTTACTAACACTGATAGGCTTAGGAACCGGATATTGCTGCTATTGACATTAAAAGGTTCGATTTAACTGCGAGAACTAAAGCTACCTAACTAAAAATTTAGGAGCAACCCCATGACTTTAGCGTCTAGGGCTGAAGGCTTATGTGTATCACTCCGCATTATCAAAAGTCTTAATTTTGTAATAGCCAATAACGATAGGGTACGAGTGAGTCCGACCACATCCAACCGATAAGCGCGCGAGTGGATACTAAATAGTGAGACTGATAAGATATGTCATATAGCTAAATCCTCTTAGCTCTGTGATACGTCTTATATCCCGCAACGTGTAGCGGGGTTCAACTACTTTCAGCCCGTGTATTGAACCTAAAAAATATGGTGACAGTGGATTCCGGCTACTAAGATTATACGGAGCCTAAGCCAGCCACCACCAGACTCGTAATTCTGCTCCCTGATAGGACGTTTCCTTATCGTTAGTTCTATTAAGCTTTCGAGAACCATCTATCATGCCATAACCATCCCGCATCTGGCTGATATCATCTATTGGCTCGCTTAGATACTATATACTCTGACATCCTCCCGGGGGGTCTCGGTATCTTAGTACCATAATATACTGGGGTACAAGGCTGCACCTCGTATACCAGATCTACAGATCGATAGTGTTTCTGAGCAAATAAAGTTTCCTAGGCACGTACACTACATCTACCCTCTCATCACAATCTGCCAGCGAACCATCACAGTTCATCCAGACTGTCAAAAAGGTGGCCCCTTCCACAATTCTCCATACCGAGCGCGTACATAGTGGGAATTGCGAACTGGCCCACAGCAAAGTGGCGGGTGAGAGGGCCTGAATAAATACTTCTACTCCGCAATGTTTACCTTGGCTCTAGGGACCCCCAAGGTTGGATGTGTGACGTGCAAGTAAGAGCCGAATTCCAAGTTTGAGATAGCTTACCCCTCTATCAGTCTTCCCGCATCCAGAGCTTCCGGTTAATGTTTTGATCGTTAATTTGAAGGATCCGCCGAAAGAAGTGCGACCAAAGAAAGCCGAATTGCGCCGCATGCGAACGCAATGTCCTGATTTGCGTATATCCTCCGAGAAACACGTATCAGGTCAAGCGGGCTTCTCAACAAAGAAGCCATGAAGATACACACAGTACCCCGACGAAATCGATATCGCAAGCCCCCAGGTCGATTCGCGGCTGCGAGGACCGTCGCAATGCCAACCTCTTACGGCTTATATCCCTAACGCGGCCAGAGTCTAGCTTCCTTCACAATTACTTCCTGAATTGCACAGCGCGCATGCTATCGGCGGCACCAACAGAGCACAGTCCCTTCGTGAAGATACTCTTGCCGATAGCGGCATGGTCGGATACGGTCCTTCAGGCCGTCCTGTCCCTAAGTGGCGTACATTACGAAGCACAACACTCCCCGAATCGTCTGGTCGCAACGTATGAGCATTCCGCCCAAGCACTTCGTGGGCTGAAATACGGACTCACTAAGTTTGTGTCAGGCCAAACTGAATTGGCCCTGGAGCTCGCATTCACGACACTCCTTTTCTGCTTCATCGAGGTACCCGTGGACTCACCTCCTGGATACAATATGGCAGTATCTGACTGAAAATCAGTGCATCAGAGGCGACACAGATGGAAATGCTTTCCGCCACCTAAACGCAGCTCGCCAGCTCTTTCCAACTATCGCGCATGATACTGCTCTTATAGCATCTGAACCTGAGACCGTGAGCTTTCTGCTGGAGTTTTATGTGTATACCTTGAGCCTCTCATCGCTAAGTCCAACTGCGAGCCCTGACTCTGTCCTTGCCCAGGATATCCAGTTAGCGTTATCAGCCATTGCAAGCATTGAGAGGCCACAGACTGGGATGCTCTTGGGCTGTGCACACGACCTATTTGCCATGATTCCATATGCCACCGCTGGACCAATTCACTGGAGCCCAGACGACCTGCGAGGTGGCCCACAAAATATCCAAGAGATCCAGGAGAGGGTCTTGTCATGGAGTCCGCCGCAAAATTGCTCTCAAACTTGGGCCACTGCTGGTAAACTCTACCAGCTGGCACTTCTACTTTTATTGGAGGAGAGCGATGAGGTTGGTGAAGCCTACATTACGGAAGTGGGATCATACATCCATATCGAGGACTTTGTTTCTTTGCTGGAGAGCCTTGAGGTATGCTCAGAGATCACGACCACCCTATGCTGGCCGCTTGCAGTAGCTGGGTTTCATGCACATGCTCCTCGACACCGGCAAGCAATCGACACATATTTATCATGGATGGTTGCTAAGTATGGCTTTGGAAATCTGACGCAACTGAGGCAGCTACTGAGCAAATTCTGGGCGGAAAATAGTGGCCCAATGGCACAAAATGACAGTGACATGATGGGGCTAAGAAGGAAAGGTCTAAATAATATCCTATTTGCTTGACATACCGTCAAATGGCTAAGGGTAATATTGGACGAACGGTGCTGGCTCACAGCGATCCTTACTGAGCGCTACAAGGAATTTCCCAATCCGGCAAGGGTGTGTGTGTGTGTGTGTACTTAGTAAGGGCGCAATTAATACTATGACAAGCTAGATCTGGGAGCACGACGGAATACCGACATATCATGCATGTATATGATACGTCTAATAAAAATACTGCATCAAGGTTCTGACAGCCCCGTTTATCGGCCATGACACTTATCCGTTGTTATGGTATTACCATTGCTACCATCCATTCGAGAGTTCTTCAATAAGGGTCAATAATTCGGGTGACCCCCCTGTTGAAAGGGCATTCACTCAAGCTCCTCAATCTCCCGGTACTTTCGGGGCCACTAACTTTCACGTGCCATGTTCAAGAATAAGTTTGAGAAAATACGCCTATATAAACTACTGAGTGAAATGCTTATAAGCTATGCTCTCTTGTCAAACTCTAATAAAACAAGTGTCGCAAAATAGCAGCTTGATCTCGTCATGGACTAAACCACTAGTAGGTCTCGGCTCGCGCTTATCGCCATCCTAGATACGAAAGCATCATCAAGTTTGAGTTTGACTTGGAAGTGCGGGGTGCTTGGGTTAAAGTTTGCGATGTAATTAATAACCCAACCTGGGCGGCTTATTAATTGTTTCCCTATGTTAAGAAACGTTCAGCCTGTGCTACTCTGAGTGCCACGGTACGATAGAAACGTTCGTAGCTACCAGGGCGCATTATGCACAGTGGCACAGATGCTTGGAATTTTTAATTAAAGTTCATAGAAGTTTGTGCGTTGGGAGATGATATTGATGTTGAAATACTATGAAAAGAGAAAACGACCGACTAGATGCATCTAGGCAAGGCCGATGTAACTGAGAACCCCCTGGAGCATGGACTGTCCTGCACTGGATTTAAATTCTGGATGGTGATCGTAAGCCAAAAAGCCGGTTGTATCGTAACAGCCAATGTACTCGGCCTCGATGTCCTGAGACTTCAGCACACCGCAATCCACCCACACGAGCATCTCGCCGTGGCCCATGACCCCTGACGGCTCATATGCATCCATGAAGTCTCGCCGTAGAGCAACATGCGCCTTTTCTCGTCGTCCTGCGCGCTCCATGTACCTGAACTCCAAGAAAAAGAAAATCTCTACTGTCCGATTGAAATTCAGTGCCGGAAAGATGTCCGGGTCGTCTTCAGCGTACGAAGGCTCGACCTTGATCTTACCACTCTCCGGAGCGTGGCATAGGCGTGTGGTCAATACACCCGCCTCAGGGCCAGACCGGACGACATTTGTGATAAACCGTTTCGTGTTGCGATGAAACTTCTCTGACCATAGCTTGGTCTCGTCTGCCTTCATGTTGACATGGTCTTGCCCCTCGATCACAAAGCACAGATTGTCAGGAAATTTTGTCATCTGAACACGGCCGTGTCGTAGCCCTCCATTAGGCTGCTTAGGCTGAGGTACATCGTCCAGAGTTGAAGCAAGAATATTCCGGTTTGTCGACTCCTGGATCCGATCGCGTAGGGCTCCCCAGTATCCCGTCTTCTCGGTCAAAGGAGCCAGAGGGCCAAGGTGACCTACACCGGACGGAATATCCTGGGACATTTCCGTGACGAACCGGGTCTTGGAAAAATTCAATCTCTCCCGCCAGAAACCGGCGTCATCCGGAAGAGAGGACCAGAACTTTTTGATTTCTGGCGACTCCCACCACTTCTGGTAGTCCTCGGGGGATTTCCAATAACTGATCCATATGCGTGAGAGGCCTAGACCACGTTCGGTATCATCTTGCACAAGGTCCTCAACAAAGACCGCGGACGCCTTGAGATACGTCTCAAACCGCTGAATCAAAGCAGCCTTTGACTCAGAGGGAGAGTTGCCGTGATACTGCGCTCCAAACGTGGAGACGGTAAAACGCTCGGGGAGGTCAGGGACGAGGAGAGGCATGATGGTAAATCAGAATAGAATGAGAGGAAATTTGTAAGATTCTCACCAATACTCACTGGGGCAAGACAGCAGCCTTATTTATAAATGATCGAAATGGGAGGGGGGGGGCTGTGTCATGAACCAAGTCAGCGGTCGAGCAGATATGCAATATTCGCCCTAGTTTAAGGGGTGGTGAAGCCTTAGATTAGCCAAAGCATGGAATATACAATATATTCGCAAATAAGGTGTCACAATAGAGGCATCCTTATTGGTTGATCGGCACCTCAGCGAGCAAAATCCGCAAACCTAGCGCGCTTATCAGTTAGATACGGTCAGACTTCACTCATACTTAATCGTTATTGGCTGTCACAAAATTGAGACTATTGATAATGCGTAGTGATACACATTATCATTAGCTCTAGACGGTAAAGCCATGGCCCAGGTTGCTCTTTAGTTCTATAGTTCTCGCAATAAGGTCGGACATTTCAATTACGATAGCAGCAATACTCGGTTTCTTGGCTCATTAGTGTTAATACGGTCAGAGTATAGGTACCGAAAGATAGAGCTTTGTATTTCTGTAGATCCGTAGCAAGTAGCAATTAAGGATTATATTACTATGCTAATGATATACTCCCCGCCCCATTGACAGCGCAATAGTTTTTGGATAGAGACGTATTTGCTCTCCTTTATATCTGTAAGATAGGAATCCCAAAGTTTCTGCAAGGTTGATCTTACGAGATTAGGTTTCAGTTGATCCATGAAGCTTCTTACATGTGACGGGTATGCAAAATCCAATATATAAAGTCTCTTACCTACTCTTCAACTGGGCAATTCCCATTGACATCTATATCATCAGACTGCCCACCTTTCACAATCAAAAACGCACAGACTGCACTGGAAAGTATGCTTCAACAGCAAGAGCCAAAGAAGACGGACACCAACGAGCTATCGCCCGATGAGCTCTTACTGCGTGCCCAAGGGCATCAGGGTGAACTGCCTCGCCAATTCTCTAGCTTCGCAGCTCTCTCTTTGGCGTTTGTAATCACCAATTCCTGGCTGGGATATTGTGCTGTCTTTGTCACTCCTTTAATTGCCGGAGGAGGGCCATCCGTCTTTTGGGGGGTCATCGTCGCTTCCTTAGCATGCCTCATCATTAGTGAGCTTCACCCAAACAACCGTGATGACTTTTATACCGAGCATCATTTTGATAAGCCTATCAACTAAATGTTTCCCTAGCCGCTGGCCTCGCTGAATTGGCATCGGCATATCCCTCCAGTGGTGGCCAATACCATTTCGCATTCATGGTGTCTTCTACCGCAACCCGAGCATTTGCTGCATTCATCACCGGCTGGTTGAGCACTCTAGCGTGGTGTTTGACCACTACATCTGCGGCCATTTATTGCGGTATGTATCCATGTTCTTGAACCTTAGGGGAAATACTCATCTCTGACTCCAATCATTCTAGCGGAGATTGCCCTGGCCCTAGCCTCTCTATTTCACCCGGACTACATACCTTTACAATGGCAGACCTATCTGATTTACCTGCTGCTTCTTATTCTGGCATGCCTGTTTGTGTGTTATGCCCCAAAGCTACTGCCCACTTTGGAGAAATTCTTCTTCTGGTGCAGTCTGTTGGCATTCCTTGTCTCCATCATCACAATGCTCGCTGCCAGCGGACCCAAGCAGTCGGCACAGGTTGTATTTGTCAAGTACAGTAACCAGACTGGCTGGAGCGATGGCATGTCTTTCATCCTTGCTGTCGGAGCATGCATGTACGCCTTCTTAGGCACAGATTCTGTCACTCATATTTCTGAAGTAAGAACAGTACACCACCTAGGATATTTTCCGATGTTAGCAGTTACTAACAAATAACAGGAGGTACCCACACCAGGCTACCACATTCCTCGGATCATGTGCTGGACTGTCCTCATAGGATTAGGCACTACCATTCCATTCGTCCTGGCGCTTCTCTTTTCTGCTCAAGACCTCGATGCTGTTGCGAGCTCAGGACTTCCGATACTTGAAATTTTCTACCAAGCCACAGGGTATCATAAGAGTGCATGTGCCGTCTTTACCTTTTGGATCTTGCTCAACTTCTCGGGCGTCCTCGTGTCCTGCCTCGCGACTTCTGGGCGTCTCACCTGGGCATTCTCTCGAGACAATGGTCTCCCATACTCCAACATCTTTGCGAAAGTTCATCCAACGCTCAAAACCCCCATTAATGCGACCTTTATTTGCGTCGTCTTCTGCAGTCTGTACGGATTGATCTTTATCGGCTCGACTACGGCTTTCAATAGCATCATTTCGATGGCCATCTTAGCACTGAACGTGAGCTATGCCGCTCCCCAAGCCATTTTGCTCTTCAGAGGCCGGGATAAAGTTCTGCCAATGCGGAGCTTCAACCTAGGAAGGTTGGGTATCTTAGTGAATGCGTTTACATGCCTATGGTGTGCATTCTATGCCGTCATATTTTGCTTCCCCATCACCCTTCCCACTGAGGTTGGAAGTATGAATTATGTCAGTGTCGTACTGGTCGGCATCGTACTCTTTATTGTTACATTTTGGTTCGTTCCAAAACGTAACACATTCACTGGTCCAGTTAGCTTTCCCATTTTTCTGCTTTTATCAAACATGACTGACTCATTGATCTTAGAATACAACTGCCGAGGCACTCGAAACAATTCAGGAACAACTCCACCAGCTCCAACGGGTGCGTATCGGAAGTTCTGAGGAGGGCGCCGAATCTGCCTAGCTTCCTATCATATCTAGGCGGTACTGCAATGGAATATCAGAGGGGGTGGTAGGGTCATTTGTAAAAGGATTGGGGCCAACGTGGGGGACGGTTTCTAGCTTACTGTCACACCAAACCATGCTGTCAACACCTTTCATGGTTCGGAAGATGCAAAGTGACTTAAACAGAAGAAAGCCTCTGACCTCAAAGACCTAGAATTCAAAGCAGGCTGGCAGATATTATCACAGGACGTTTCTGATGTTTCGATAGTTCCAGATACCTTGGTATAATTATATTAGATTCTATTATCCTCTCAGCAAGCTGAGAGATCAGATGAGGGCATATGAAAGCGACCCAGAAAAAATCAAGAGTAAATAGTAGTGATCTTGAAGGGAATTGAGGACGGAACCAGCAAATTAGTTGAACTCATTTGCCTGCAGTGTATCTTGTAGAGGTGCAGGCTATCTGGTAGAACAATGCCAGTTGGTCAGGTAGTGAGTGGGATAACAAAAGGGCAGCGCGCAAGGGAATATTACAAGTCAACCTTGGTATTCAAGGATATCATATGGCAAGATTTCGTCAAAGCCATCGAGGACAGGTTTGTTCAAACGCCGAAAGTCTTTCTGACCACCCTCGGACCCAAGTCTTGCCCACGGCTTTGGTTCTTGTCGTATGTTCTGCTCGACCTGATAAAGTCTAGTATTGCGATGGATTTCTCGGATTTTGGCGTCTTCTTTGTCTCTTGCTGTGGAGAAGAATGTATCTCTCGCAATGAAGGTGCAAAACCACTTGAAGCATGTGATTGCCACAATCCTCAAAAGCTGACTGATCACATCTCACCCTAGTTATTTGTCCGATCTCTTAACCTCTTTCCCCTCATATTCCACTTCTAGTTCCAATTTTACTTCCACAGAATGGAGAACCCAGCCACCAAGGACCATTCACTCCCCGAGCACGAGGCGGCCCCTGTATTGCCTCATCAACCGCTATCTACCGCACCCGCGGTAGCACCAATTGAAGCTCTTAACCTCGAATCCAACTTGCACGCGGAACCAATTTACCCAAAAGGAACCGAATTTTGGTTCACAATTCTCGCCCTCTGCTTGATCCTGGTCCTTGGCGGCCTCGACGCCAATATTGTTGCGACCGCTGTGCCGAGCATCACTGATCACTTTCACACGGTTGCCGATGTCGGATGGTATTCGTCCGCCTTTCGACTCTGCACCTGCGCGTTTCAGTTTGGGTTTGCAAAGCTATATCAGCTTTTCTCCATCAAGAGGGTCTTTCTGATGAGTGTTGCTATATACCTTGTCGGCTCTTTACTCTGTGCCACGGCGTCTTCGTCCTTGATGTTCGTTAGCGGGAGAGCAGTAACCGGCCCTGGCTTTGCAGGCAATCTGGCAGGGTGTTTCGCGGTCGCCGTTCAGATTCTGCCACTGGACAAGCGACCAATGTATGTGGGCTTAATGACATGCGTTGAATCTCTTGCAATCGTTGCTGCGCCGATAATGGGCGGTGCATTAACGCAGTCTTTGGGTTGGAGATGGTGTTTCTGGTGTGCCTCTTCTGCTTGACCTGAGTGGCTTCACATTAACCACTTATCAGGATCAACCTTCCAATTGGCGCTGTATCACTGGCGGCCCTGGTTTTTCTTTTAACGGACCCACCAATCCGTCGAGAGGATAACTTGACACTGGCCCAGAAAATCAGAGCCCTAGATCTGATCAGCAACTGCTTGTTCATCCCGTCTCTGACTGCGCTCTTCATCGCACTATCCTGGGCGGGAACGAAGTACCCTTGGTCAGATGGGAAAGTTATTGGGCTATTTGTTGTATTTGGTGTGCTACTAATCGCCTTCTTTTTTAATCAGTATCGACGCGGAGACTCCGCCGCGCTCCCTTTTCGCGTCATTAAACGGCGAAATGTCATCGCCGGCTTCATCTACACCACATGCACTAACTCAATGACAAACGTCTTGGAATGGTATTTGCCGACATATTATCAAGTCGTTCAATCCCGGGTAAGCCCCGGATTAACCGTCTAGCCCGCGGCTACCGGAAAGATGCACTAACAATGTAATGTTCGGTTAGACCCCAGGCGAAAGTGGCTATCTAATGATCCCAATCCTGGTTGGAATGATGCTCGGACTTTTCATACACGGCATCGGTACCTCCATGTTCGGATATTATGCCCCTTTTATGGTCTTTGGCTCTATTTGTATGCCTATTGCGGCCGGCTTGATGACTACATACAATCCCCACTTATCCCTTGCCCAAGTCATTTTCTTTTCCGGATTTGCAGGCTTCAGCGGGGGCATTGGCTTCCAAGGCTCCCAAACGGCGGTACAGGCAACTCTAAGTGCCGCAGATGTCAACATTGGCATCGGGGTCATCTTGTTCGGACAGAGCATGGGGCCGGCGGTGTTTATTGCTATTGCGCAGGTAATATTTACGAACGACTTATCGCAGAGTTTAAAACACATTGTGTCCGGCCTGACCCCTGCGGATCTTGCGTACCATGGACTTGGGGATATCAAGAAAATAGTCCCCGAGCAGCGATGGGACGAGGCTGTGACTGCGATCGATCGGAGCTTGGTTCGGACCTGGTACCTTACTGTCGCACTAGCCTGTACTACAATTGTGGGAAGCCTCTTGATTGAATGGCGCTCGATTAAGCAGAAGCAGTCGTGAAGGGAATACCCTGGTTATTCCGAGACGAGCAATTTTAGCCCGAGCCCGGCGGCTTTATTTGAGTATACTAAACATATATAAGACTTCAACTTATATTCACGTGTTCGTAGCACGCTGTTCTATTATTGAACTAACACATTTCCTTCCCCAACTATCCCGAGTGCCACAGACCCGCTTTTAGATTATCCTGGTAAAGGAGGCCGGGGCTTGGACTTAACTCACGCAACCAAGCATCACTGGGCATTCGGCAATACTGCCGAGACGCATATTTATCATCAGGCTCAGCTTAGGCTCATTTCGCGAGGTTAAAGAGGTGCTGCTCAATAGAAAGGCGTTCCATAACAAGAGCTCAATTGCACACCCAGGACAAAAGTAGCTAAGTGTAACATACCATACGGGAAGATAGCAGGATAGTGTTTACACTAAACTACGTCTATCCCAGCCATACTTGATCAGGAATCTGGGGGTGCGGCCGAGTCGTTTCCCAGTTACCGCGATACGAGGAAACCTCCTCCATTCTATGTAATTTCAGTTTCATAGACATTTCGCTAGTTGGTGCTGTTGGGGGGAGAGTCAAATATGGGTTCCGAAGACCTTTAACGTGATAGGAGGACGATATATTTAGGTAGAGCATTTTGCCGTCAATGAACAAAAAGAACAAAAATAGATCTATTCACATGGAAATGAGTGTTTATCATGATGTCTGATCGCAGAAGCTATTGTACAAAGACTTGAACGCTGATTCTTTCATTGACAAGAGACCTTGAGGCTTATCGAACTCAACCACTCTACCCTGGTCCATGAACGCGATTTTATCATAATCCAGAATGGTGTCCAGTTTGTGTGCAATGGCAATGATAGTCAGGTCTTTGAAATGCTTGCGAATGACGCTCTGCATGAGTTTCTCGCTTTGCGAGTCCATACTATGTCCTGATTAGTGACTTCTTGATAAGATCGATCCTGTGTAGCCACTTACCTGCTTGTGGCCTCATCCATAATCACGATCTGGCTAGATTTGCAGATAGCCCGCGCGAGACAGAATAGCTGCTGCTGTCCATGGGAGAGTAGCTCTTCTGACATCTCTATATCAAGCCCTCCTTTAGATTCGATATGAGACCAAAGGTTGGTTTCTTGAAGGGCATCAATGATCTTCTCGTCCGATACATCTTGTTGAGGATTGGCATTCAGCCGAACACTGCCGTGGAGGAAGAAGGCCTGCTGGGGAATCGTGTTTAATGAAGATCGAATGTGGGACCTGGAAAGCAGTGCTATGTTGACACCATCAATTAGGATGCTGCCACTGTCAATTTCAAGAGTCCGCAGGATTGTCGAGATGAGAGATGATTTCCCGCTAGAAAGAAATTAGCTCCGGAACCACATAGAGACTATTTAAAGGCAGCTCGACTAGCCTTCCTGTTCGACCGCAGATTGCGATCTTCTCTCCTGGTGCAATCTTCAAATTGATTCTTTCTAGGACCGGTGACAAAGAGGCCCTATAGTACATTAGTTTTTAACCTCCCGAGAAATGGAATTCCATGGATCATACTCATAAGAAGCCGTCATATCGATAAACTCCACCTCCCCGTGTAGTGGCCATGAGCTTGGGACAGACTGAACCTCAGTATCCAAGTCCTCGGTTTTGACCTCACGTACATATGAGCGGATACGAGAAACAGCCCCAATAGATGTCTCAAGGCCAGTGCACTCGGAAACCAGCGATTGTAGAGTATAGCTAAAATTCACAATGTTGAATAAGGCAATACCAAGAAGGTTGAGTGAGGAGTTCCCTCTCAAAGACAGCGCAATCGCAATGACTATGACGGCGATAGCAGCGACGATCAAATCAAGGACCAGATTGAGCCAGCGCTGGATGCAGAAGAGAACATAGAATGGTCGTTGGGAATTGTCCAGAGCAAGTCGGCTCAGACGACGATATTCTTCAGTCCATCCATAAGCACGAATGCTGGATAGGCCACTCAGAGTTTCCAGAAAATGAGAGAATAGCGGAGCTTTCGTCTCAATATCTATCAGACGGACTTGACGAGATGTTCGAACATAGAATGTTGCCACATAGTAGACTGCGATGATGCAGATGGGTAATACCGCTGCCGTGGCGTACGATGAGCCGAAGAAGACTAAGAAACCTTCCACGAGACAGCTTAGAGCCTCATCCATTGCCAGTTCAAAAGCCGCTGGGAGCTCTTCGTCAATAAGTTCCAGATCTTGGGTGAACCTGTTGGTTGTAGTTCCAATGTCCGTAGATGTTAAGAAAGAGGTGGTGGCACTCATCGTTGTACCCAAAAGGATTTCATGAAATTGGCGAGCCGTCTTGGGGATAACGAGCATATCGAAAACGAAGATCGAGCAAAAGACGGCGAAAAGAGTCAAAACCCCCACAGCAGCATAGCCACCGAGCCAGTACGAAATATCAGCATTCGGATGCTTTTCATTGGCACGAGTCCACCATTGTAGCCAGATTTCTGAAAGCTTGTCAGCTTGGGGAAAGGGAGCTCGAGGTATCAGGACAAAGGTTACGTGGAATTGTAGAGCCGGCAATATGAAACACGGAGCATGCAACTGCTAGAAATAGCAATGGGTATCCCATGACCCGGAAGTAGTACAAGTATACTGTCCAGTCACCTGTTCTTCGACTGAAATCATCAGTGTCTTCACCTTCTAGGTTTAGCTCCTGCAGCTGCTCATCGTCAAATACAACATCTGGTGCTCTATCCGTGTTAACTTGCTCTGGTTTGTCGTCTAACAAGGCAGTATAATCCTTATTCGCCATGAGCTCTTTGGATGAGATTTGCTGGGCGATCTGGCCTTGCCCATTGAGCGAGATAACGAAGTCAGAGTAAGCAATGTGGTGTACTGTGATGCTGTTAGTAGGTTTATCTTCCAGCAAGAAAGAAGTAAGAACGAACCGGAGTTTGTAGCGAGAATAACGGTCTGGCCGAGCTCCTTTACAATGCCACGGGCCCCAAAAACAGCGTCTAGAACAAGCTTCTCCGTCTCACGATCTAGTCCTGTCAAGACATCATCCAGGATCAAAACAGGTTCTCTTGAATAGAGAGCTCGAGCAAGTGCCTGAAGAGGTCAGTTTCTGCTGCAAGTCGAAACCGTTAGCTTTGTTGTATACTTACCACACGCATTTGTTGCCCGCCGCTAAGCCTCGATCCACGAACACCAACTTTGGTCTGATCTCCCACTGGGAGTTGTTGCAGGTCGAACTCTAGTGCGCAAGCGTGAACGACACGATCGTACCAAGATTTATCCCACAGAGACGACCCAACGATGTTCTCCTGGACAGTTCCAAATTTGACCCATGGAGACTGGCTACAATATGCAGCAGTTCTGTATGATGTGAACACCTGACCAGAGCACTCTCGGACTTCACCGAGCAGAACCTTGAGGAGAGTTGACTTTCCGCAGCCCACTGAGCCGATTATCATAGTCGTATTGCCTTGTTTGATATCGAAATCCAGGTCCTTGAGGACAGGCTCCTCGTCGACTGCCCATGCAACAGATAAATGGGAAGCCGCCACACACGATTTTACCCCATTCTCATTCGTGTCAATAAGTATCGGTTCTTCTTCGGGCAGCTCCACACGACGGTCTTCTCGCTCGGTTTCGCTCAGGTATTTCTGGATTCTTTGAAAGCAGTTGACAACCGTCATTAAATCTTCTGTTCCATAGACAATCGAGACAATTGGTGCATCGAGAAGAGAGAAAATGGTTAATGCCGCAAATGCAGTTCCGTTAGTCAATGTAGGTTCACCATTTGCCTTGGCAAGGATGATATAGAGTCCAAAGCCGACTACTGGAGCCAGCGCGTCAGAGATATAAGCTGCCAGCAGGTTAGCTGAACTCTTCGACCTGGGTGATTTTACCCACAAATCGTATTATTGATGACTCGAATGACTCGCATCCTCTGCGACGCTCCAATTTCATCTCTTCTCAGCTTCCGGAGACTGTTGGCAACTATGTCCGTCAAGCCTGTCATCTTGACATTTTTCATGACGCCGAGAACCTTAGAAGTCACGGAAACACGCTCTTCGACGAACTCTAGCCATAATCCTTGAGCATTAGCCCTGGCCATAGAGACAAGCAATCCGGCAACCAAACAAGCTGTAGCTCTTATGTCAGAGGGACAATTATAGCACCAAAACGGACAGCTAAGACGTACCGATGACGAGCACTGTAGAAGCGATAGTAGCAAGACCAAGAAGTCTCGCCAAGAAAATAAGAGCGAGCACAACCTCGGCAAAATTGGCATACGTTTCATGCATATCGAGAAGACCATCTCCGATTCGTTCCATGTCTGTGCTCATCAGAGTAACCGCCGATGCATCTGACGCAGCCGATGTGCCCATACGGAGCGTTTTGTCAAAGATCATACTTACCAAGCTTCCTCTGACCATCGCAATAACCCTGTATACCTTGGAACGGTAGACATTGTGTGTAATCTGATTCGATGGTGAGTGACGGATTGAGGAACGGGTTAATGAAACATACTGCAATTCCCACGTAGACGATGCCATATGCCGCGACAAGGCCACGGGCGTAATTTGCTGAATTGACGTGTTCAGGCTCGGTCATGAAGTCCAGCACCCTTTGGACAAGGAACGGTTGTGTGAACGAGAAGCCAGTAAATGCCATACGTGGCAGGATGCCACCAAGGAATTCCCATTTATAATGTTTCATAAAGGTCCATAGCAAAGCATTGCGGCCGTATTTGTTGGCTATTGAATAGTTAGATGGCCTGACACGACACGGGCAAAGAAGCTAAATCTGACCTTTGTTCCATTTGTCAAGTAGAGTCTCAGGATTTGAGGCTCCTTTGATATCGTCATCGAGAATAGGGAGGTTGTCGACATTTAAGGTGGTTTTCGAGCCCTTCCACAGCAGACCGCTCACCCACAAGTACAAACTGCGATTGAAGACTCCACTAGTGGCTTCAATAGCACATCCGGAGAAAGGTTTCTTCAACAGGGATCTCTTTTCTGTGGCCTCGAGGATGACAACACTAGCTCTGGAAAGCAAGGAGACAGCAAATATGATAGTCACAGTCCGATTATCCGGCAAGAGGGAGAGAGTTCGAAGACGCGGCAGGTCAAGAATCAGAGTAAATCCATGGAAGAGACACAGGGTAGTCGAGGGACGTAGTGAGCGAAAATGCTCCACGTGTGACAAGTACAGACAAAAAAGCGATACCACTACCGCAGCGAAAGCTGTTGGTACAGTTGCTCTTGTCGTGGGGGTGGATGATTGATACCAAAAAGTCAGCAGTATAAACTGAAGAGTTATATGCAGGAATGAAGCCATCTAGATACAAATTTGTTAAACCGTTAAAACAGACTCTTGTCGAGGGAGAATGTGTGGGCTATCAGACCTCTTTCGTGAAATACAACCATGAACGGTTGACCTTCTCCGACACATTTCGAAGGCTCCATAATCGTGTCAGAACAATAGGTGAGGTGATTAGAAGAGGCAGGAATGTGAGGACTGTCTCCTCGAACAAAAGAGTGAAATCAAAACCATGGCGACACGAAGAGTCCACAAATGGGCCGAAGACGTCTTCGTCCGAAACAGCACACAGTAGGCTCAGGCCCTTCATAATTATGAATGTGAGAGCACACCAGACGAGCTGGTGCAATTCTTTTATTGCCCTCGACTCTACGAGTAGCTCTCAATAACCAGCGGCTGAAAAGAAGCGGGAACGGGGCCGATGTGAAATGGCGAACGCTGATTTGTTGATACCTGCCCGACTGCGGGTCAGTAACTTAAATTATGCGTTCTTATTGGAGAGAGACTTGGCGATCCTGCCGAAAACGGTCAGCATTGACTCTTAATGACTCAAACTTGAGAATTGTGGAGCTTTGCACGGTGCAGCGGGCTCCAGTAGGCCAGTTGGCTCCAGTGGTTACGAAGGCACGTGAGTGGGATTTTGCAGAAGGCAACCACGTTCTATATAGCCAATGGTTATCCTATACCGCCCACCGCTCTATAATCCAACCCTTTTCGAAGATCACCAATTTCTACTTACTTTTTTTATTTCCTTTTGGATTTTATACTTCTAGCTTATGTATTACAGTAAAATCTAGAGAGTGCACGAGGCAAAAGTCGGCCGCTAATTGCCTACGCCAACCAGTAGGGATATAGCCGAAGTCCTATCAAGGCCGGAGGATTCGGCACGATCCCCACGACTTGAGTACTTTAACGGATTAAATCAAATACGTTAATTATCTGCTATAACAAGATCCGTCATAACCAGGTTTCACTGTAGTATATCTTTGTTCTTTAAATCTACTTTAAGCTTAATTTAAGAATCGTACTACTATAGACTAAAAGAAGATAGAGGTGAGGCCACAATAAAGAGTAGTGACTATGACAACGCATCTATGAGGAAAAGGTCAGCACGGGAAGAGAATACCACGTCAGCGCTTTAGGCACGTTCAGGATGTTCAGGTGCAAAATAATGGTGTTCAGGACGTTGAGGTGAAGGGGCTGGATGCGCAGAAGATTGTGTGACAAGAGAGCTTTCCTAACAAGGTATATAAGTAGAACAAAAAAAAAAAATACAACAGTCAGGATTCGGATGTGGTCACCCACCATACTACTAACTAACCGGCGTGTGGCTTCAATGCGGCTAGTAGTCGGGTGGGTCCCGCCCGGGTGAGTTTAGGGTGAGCGCTGCTTTAGCGTCGCGCGACCGGGGTGAGATAGGGTGAGTGCGCAATAGACACAGCGGGTGAGAATCACCCTCCGTCGCGCGACCACCGCACTGATCTTCCCAGCTTGGCTCAGAAACAGTGTTATTGGCTTACCTTAGCCTGGCTGAAACGGCGGTCTCTTAGCACTTACGTATACCGTCGAATCCCAACCCAGAATTGGCCGAATGAACGGCGAGGCTGACTTCAACGGCGCCTTGGGCCGAACTCCTTTGCTTAGTGTCCAGGCCACCAACAATCTG
Source organism: Penicillium glabrum (assembly GCA_037040985.1). NCBI lineage: Eukaryota > Fungi > Ascomycota > Eurotiomycetes > Eurotiales > Aspergillaceae > Penicillium > Penicillium glabrum. The sequence goes on along the minus strand of JAXQHR010000054.1, from coordinate 64,089 downwards.
GACATCAACATCCAGTACGGCGTAACTAAATTCCGCGATTGACAACTTCACATCACGTGGCAACACTGGTGTTGGCACCTTCGACCTCCAGGTGTTAGCGCACTATGAAGCCCGTACTCGGTCGTGTGCCCATGATCAATCATGGTTATACAACGGCCACCATACACAAAAAATTCATGAGATACACCAGCACCTACTCAAATGACTGCTGGGCACATATTCCTGAGAAAACCAGACGAAGCATTGGGCGACAGTCACAGAAGACTAGTCACAAACACTGGCAAGCCGTCCTCCCAGAACCAAACACGCAAAAGATAAATCTATCTATTTGCTACCTAGGGTGTGGTACTTATCAAGCAAAAAATGAGAGCGTCGGGCATAAGCAGATAACTGAAAATTTCTGCTTTGCTTTACCCCTGAGTTCCTGTGACACAAAATCATCCCCTCAACAATCTTTTCAGACCTAGCTCACTTACAGCCTTCGCTTGGTCTTCATTTCCGACAGAGTGTTCGATCCACAATGGGCAAGACCAAGACCTTGCCTACCCCATTCCGGCGGGTGATAAGCACGCAGTGAACCTCTTGGAAGCAGGCTTGGCTAAAGAAACACGACGCAACATCTCTCTTCCGGTTTACGATGCCATTTCCTTTGTTTAGGTGATAAATGGAGATAATTCGTTTTCCAAATTCGGCCTTCCACAGGAGAGCAAGCAAACTATGGCACTAGGAGATGGTAAAGCGTCAGTGTCTCATCACCAGCTCCAACCCTTTCCCTTTTCAAAGTGGTGATATAAGCCTGATTTGATACTCACCGGATACCACAAATTTTATGTCATTGATCTATGCTCAAGCATCATAATGGACAAATTGCGCCCAATACAACGGCGTTCTTCGAAATCTTTCACTCTCCGAGACAACCGAGACCGCTTTATGGCATGCCGTCGCAACGGCCCTTTCATTGTACCCCAGAGCACCGTTCCGACATGTCTCGATATAGAAAGACCTTGCAACTGTTACGCACGCACTATCCCAAGACTTCCACAAAGTCCCAATGACGTGTCTGAAGCCAGCAACCTGGAAACCACTCATGATGTGGAGAACCTCGTCTACCAAATCTTCCGCTCGGTTCTCTGCTGTCGAGCACGCCGAAAGGTATACAATTTCACTTTACATAGACTGGTTTTCGCAGAGTTTGAGAACACTTTAAATATCCTGTTTTGGACTCAAAGTGGCAGTCTGCAATATAAGGCCACTTTGGGATGGATCCAGCGGATCTGAATATCCATGGCAAGCAAAATGGGCCATTTTACATTCTCGGATCTGGCGCATGACGCTTGCGGAGTCCGGTTGGTCGAGAATTTCCACTTAAACGGAAGTCCCAAACGGAAGTCCCAAGTGTTCCTACAACCGTACTTCTTCGACATGTACCCCGGGTAAGTCCTCAGCATCGGGTGTGTTGGCCATAGTAACTATAAGTAGCTTCTAGAGGTCTGGCTTTGAAGAAATAGGGATAGAGGGTCGCTCCCTTGTGTGTAAGAGCGCCTTGATTGAAGGCGTATAAGAAGACAAAACGCAACAGGACGTATTTTCTCCTGGGAAAGGTTCACCCGTAGCATGAGAAGGAAATAAGCTAGCGAGTCCGGTCCCGATCCACCAGACTGACTCTTAGAAGATCATCCGGAGATGTTTGAACGGAGTGGCCGATCTCAGTCAAGATAGGCTTTACGCACTCCCGCCAGAGCCAGGCCAGAAATTCGCGGTATAATTTATTCTTCGCTCTAGAATCCCTTCGCATTCGATAAATTATCGATCCTTTAAAGTCAAAGACCGTTTATGGACAAGGTGGAAGAGATCAATAGCCTCGACAGAGAGCGCGTAGGCTCCATAGTGGTCTTCTCGCTCAAGGAGAAGACGCAGGCTTAGAGCAGCAGCCTTAATCCGATCTAATAGAGGCGCTGATATTCCCTTTACCGCCTAGAGAGACAGACTAATCGCCTCGTTGGGAATGTCTATCTATCCTGTTTGTTTATATTAGTTTTCAAGCTTGTGTCCCAGATTATTTAACTACGCCGTAAGATAAGGATGATCAGATAGAGTGGCCTGAACCGCCCTACGAGACACCCGAATTGCTTCTTCAAGATCTTCCATCTAACCTATTCGTGTGTATTAACGTTCGAGATTATTTCCGAGGTTACTTAGCCATTGTCCCACTTTAGGATAGTTAGATGGAGCGACCTAAACCGTCCAGCGAGACACCCGAATCGCTTCTTCAAGATCTTCCGTCTTCCCTATTTATACGTATTAACACGTGAGCTTAGTCCCTAGGTTAATTAATCGTTGTGTAAGATCAGGATCATCATCGGCTATGGATTGAATCGCCTGGCGCGATAGCAAAATAGCCTCTTTAAGGTCATCTACCTATGCTATTCTATCGTAACGTTTTTCGAGGTTGTTTCTGAGTCTGCTTAAGTGCCCCGCACAATCGGGATGATCACTAGGGGCTGCCTTAACCGCCTGGCGAGATATATTAATCGCCTCTCCTAGATCATTCACCTACGCTGTTCGTTCATAGCGAAACTTAAGTTTCGTCCTAAGGCTACCTAACTAATTCGTAAGGGCAGGATGGTCACGAGGAGTTGCCTGAATCGCCTAGCGGGACATCTTAATCGCCTTATCTAGGACCTCTACTAATCCTATTCGTTTATAATTCCGTTCAAGTTTAATTGTAAGGTTGTAAAACTATGTTATAAGATTAGGATGGTTATTAGGAGTAGCTTAAACTGCCCGGCGAGATGCCTAAATTACCTCGTTAAGATCCTCTATCCTCCCTTTCTCTCGTATCGCTGTTAAGCCAGTTTGCGAGGTTGCTAAGTAGCGAGGAACGATGAGGATGGACAATAGGAGTGATCTGGATCGCCTTGCGGGACAGCTGAATCGCCTCTTCGAGGTCGTTCATTTCTCCTGTTCGCTTATAACGATCACCTAGCTTCGTTACAAAGTTGAACAATCTTATTTTAAGTTTAGAATGGTCATTAGGAGTAGCATAAACTACCTGGCGGGACACCTGAATCGCCTCTTCTAGGTTATCTATCTTCCCCGTTCGTCTATACTAACTATGGAGCTGATTTGAGAGGTTGCTAAGCAGCAACGAAAGATGAGGATGGTCAATAGGAGTGATCTGGATCGCCTTACCGGAAAGCTGAATCGCCTCTTTGAGGTCATCCATCTGTCCTGTCCGTTTGTATCGACTTAGAAGCTGACTTCCGAGATTATGTAATAGCGTTGCAAAACCGGGATGGCTACTAGAAGTGGCTCGAACCGCCTGGCGAGATATCTGAATTGCCTCTTCGAGGTCATCTATCTGTCCTGTTCGTTCATACCGAAGTTCAAGCTTATTTCCAAGGTTACTCAATCGCCCCGCAAGGTTAGGATAGTCACTAGGAGTGGCCTGGATCGCCTTTTCGAGATCGTCTGTATGTTCTGTTCGTTCGTATCGACTTTTGAGCCAAATTCCAAGGTTGCTTAAGTGCTCCGTATGATCAGGATGGCCACTAGGAGTTTCCTGAACCGCCTGGCAAGCCACCTTAATCGCCTCTTCGAGGTCATCCATCTGCCCTTTTTGGTATGGAATTTCGAGCTTCTTCCCGAGCTTCTGCTCTTCTAGTGCGTGATATCTATGAACTTTATCGCGTGATGAAGGCACTCATTCAGTAGAGGATTAGCAGGGCAGAAAGAGTAAGGGAGTCAAGGTTGGTAAACATAATTGCCCTTAAAGCACAAGCGGCACCTATCGCGGTGCAGCAATTACCGCTCAACCTCAGCCGCAACTCAATCCAGACTGATACCTAGACGCTGTGGTGACAGACTACCGAAACCATTTTTCTTAATGACCAGCCTCTTACCGTGGGTTATAGAAACAGATGGAATGCCTTAAGCGAAGTGGCACCTGAAGTCTCCAATTACCTTATGCCACGCTAACCTTCTCTCCCAATGTGCATGAGTGTTAGTATTCAGTAGTTTCCAAAACTAGTGCATTACATTACCTTTACTCAATTATTTGGCAGATCGTAGAATTATAAAGGTACTAGATTTACCGCGTGATCATGGCATAAGGAGAACAGGATACGCTTGTCGCTGCGGACTCATCCGGCGTGAATTGCTGGGTAGCCTTCGTTAATAGGCAAAAGCACGAGTGTTCGTAACTAATTCATCCTTCACCGGACCCATTTTAGGCCAGCCACATACAGCATCGTCCCCTCAGCTACTTAAAAACCAACCTCCGCTCCATCCCTGCGATTCATCATTTTGCTAAGATAATTACATTGTCTGCATGTTCACATCGACACTCGAGCATGCCTTCACGTTGTTTTCTTTCCTTATGATCATAGGTGATCGATATTCTTAAGCTTTTGTCCTGCAACTTGTAAGATTTAAAGGGCAATTTCTAATGCCGTTCAATGCTTTCGTCCCTTCAAGACATTTGTCGATGAGGTCCTTGAATTAAACCCGCTTTGCAAAGTTCAGCTTGAAGGGGCCAGACCGCCCCTGCTTTTTATTTAACCTCTCACAAATTTAGTAGTAGCCTTAGTGGCTCACGTTTGCCGTTGGAGTCTAAAAATAGCATAGGCTATATATATGCTACGGGAATAAATTACCAAGCTGGCTCACTGGCCAGTCCTTTGCTTTATACGTGCTTCACGAGGTGATGCAATGACCTCTCGAGGTGCACCACAAAGGTTCCACGCATACAGTGCCACGTCATGTTTTTTACGTCACTATACAATCTATGTCTATAGTCAACGCCATATAGTGGTGACCCAAAGTCCTGTGTGCTACCGTAAAGGACACGGCGCTGAAACCCGACTAGAACGATCAGCTACATAGGCCAAAGCGGCCGATCTCTTGGTTAGTAATCTAGTTCACTTTGACCGCATCGACAGCTATCCCTCCCCATATTCTCTCTTGTGACACTCAGTTATTGTATTTCCTCTGCGCTACGCTAGATATTTGACTTACCTCAAAATGCGCAGTAGTGTTCTTCTCCCGTACTTCTTCCTACCATTATCTGGTATTAAGCTAGGACGTTTCGTCACCAATATTGACGATCCTCACCGAGATTACCTTAATACGAGGCGTGAGAAGGATTTTCGTATCCTTGTTAAAGTTCCGACTCAATACAACGGCGCCGACTCCCTCAATGCTCAACGTAAATTTGGCTCTAAGCTTACTGCCTTCCTCTCCTCCGCTATGTCAAGCCGTACGAAAGCCTCGGTTCACATCAACACGAAACAAGTGAAAACTTATTACTTGTATAACAATGGGCAGTGGTTCCGAGATATTGTGAAATCAGATGATGTCCGGGGGTGGATTAAACAACCTATAGATAAGGGAGAGGAAATATATATCGTGGTTGGCTACCACACTGTCTTAAACGCTCATATTATCGAGCAATCGCGGGAACAAAAGCAACTTAATGGAAGTTTAGCCATTCCAATATCGAGTGTGCTGTTAGCATCAGGAGTGGTTACACCCTTTGGTGGAAAAAAAGGATCCTAGACTAGCGAGGTCTAATGGTTGCACGGAAGTCTTTCAAAGGTAATTTCTTGCCTAAGGGGAGCAAATAACCGCGGTGCAATACCGCAAAGTCCGATTTCGGGCTTTTTTCAAGCAAAAGCGTTGAAAATGCAACGTTAGGTAAAGACGCGAGATGGCAGAGATATGACCGGCCTCGTTACCGTGGAACTAAGATGGAAGATATGATAGAGGCCACATTGGACGATGATTCATTACTTGAAGGTGACCGTGACAAGTACATAGCTGGGTCGGATGAGATTTTCTTTTCGAATGTTGGCGATAACTTGAGATATTAATTTCGGTCTTCTTACCGGAACTCTATAGATGATGATAGAGGTTCACATCTCTCGATGTTTTGAGTTCATATGAAAGCGGAGATTGTAATTGGCTTGGCAAGCGCGAAGTCAGCCATCCATGCATGCGCAGTCAACATCGAACGCCACTGCATACTGTATCTCCAAGTTCGTGTAGTCAGGTCTCCTTCATGAACATCAACGCCATGACCCCGAAATAAAGCTCAATTCTCACTGCGAAAGGTATCCCCTAGTTGCACAGGTGGTACTACCATGCTCGCTGCTTCTGACCGCTATTCTTGACTCCAGCTAGCTGCTGTGGTAATGTTACGGAACTTCAACATCATCATGGCCTTAGCACAGACGACCATCAACATCATTCTGCTCTTCCTGGCAGATTTACGTTACCCATTCTCAATCCGGCTGTCCCATTCCTAACAGCCAATCCGCCTAGCTCTGAACTCTGATGTAACAGATTATACCCCAGTCTGCAAAGTTTACGAAGGTCAGAGTTGCCTGGGCCTGGATTGTCCGTAAAAAAACCCATTTGCATGTTTAGGTCGGCCTACTGTTCGCTCCACACATACATGAATAGGTGGGGAAGCAGACCAGCTGCGTGATAGCGATGAAGTAGCCTGAAGGAGAATCTACGCACAGGAAGACAGGAAAAAGCGAGAAGACATTCGAGCTATCTGGCGATCTGAGAAGGCGAAGAGATAAAGAGGAAAAACCCCAAAACAACGGCCTTTATAGGCCTCAACAAAGAGAGAACCGGAAACAACCAGCAAAGCGCAGGCCTAATCCGAGGAGGAGGGATCTCCATCATGGCCATCCCTCTATTTTTCAGGCCATCGTTCCCTAATCTTGTAGGCTATGTTGAGAGATAAGTTCGCCTGCATGATATTATCCCAGCTCGAAGCTTCTTCCATCAACCACGCCCACGTCTTTCCGGGGATGAAATGAGTCTTATCTTTCGCCTCCTCCCTACTGCTGCACGTGTCCAGAACGTCACTGATGAGCGTGTCATATATTCTCTGAGCTTCGCCAAAGTCCTCCGCTTCAACGAGTATACATCCATGGCGTAATCTGTTATCGAAGTCGTTGAAGCTTGAAAGGTCGATGGTATGTTGATCTTGGCCAGCAGCGGCGGCGGCGGTGGCCAGCCTGTGCAGTTCCCTAACATGTTCCGCCGCAGTTTTCCAATTTTTCGTTCTCTCGTAGTAGCCGATCAAAGCATCATGAAGCTGAAATTCGGCAACCTTGTCACCATTGGACATTGCTAGGCGCAGATTGGACAAGAGTCTTGTGCTCTCCGTGTCGGAACCGCCACTGTCGCCCTCATTGTCCACTATCCAGTCTCCGTAAATTTTTGTTTGACGAACGCCGAGTTTCTTGAACCACCAATCCCGTCGCGCCAACTGCCGTGTCAAAGCCATTGGAGCGCCGAATCCCGTGCTATCTTTTCCTATAGATGACTCAAATTTCTTCCAAGCTGCATCATACTTCCCACCAAATTCATCGACGCGATTGCGAAAGCTTGTCGAAAAACAGGCCATGTGTTTCAAGATGCTGGTCGCTTCTAGATAGGATTGCATTCGCACGCCATCGAACTTCACTGGCTGAGATTCCATCGCCTCAAGAACTTCTAAAGCCTCGAAAGCGTATTGACATGCTTTCTCGGCGTGTTCGTGAGTTGGAGTTTTGGATTGTCGAAGCTGGCCAGAAGCCTTGAGTGACAGTGAAAACGCTCGAAATACGTTCGCCTCCCGATCCCTCCAAGGCTCAGGAGATGCCAACATGAATTTGGTGCAGGACTCAGCCAATTGAATTGCCTTACTTAGGTCATGGACTGTCAAGTGATCCGTGAGAGCTAAACCGACGGTCGCAAACGATATAATTGCATCGTCTGACCGTCGATCAAAACCGGCTGGTGGGGACTGCAGCATCTCCAAAAAGTTTTCCGAGTCCTTAGTTAAAATTGACACATTCAAATGCTCAACCTCACCAGATCGGGCGAGTTCCCACAACCTATACAAGATGTAGCCGATGGATTTCGCGACGAGCTGGTCTCCAAGAAGAATGCCGAGCTGCTCGAAATTGCAGATCTGTAACGCGACAGATCGCAAGAAATTGGAGGATTCTAAGAGCAATTGCGGTTTGATATCGACACGCTCTTCGCTGCTCGAGAAGAATGCCATACCTCTCAAGCAAAAGTGCGCCATAAAAACTTTTAGCATGCGTTCACTCCAGGCTTCGTTCGACCGAATATCAAAAAGTTCTGTGGCTTCTCTAAGAGCCAGTGACAGAAGAGGATGGAGGCAGAAATATGTCCGGTCGTGATGGAGACTTCCTTTCGGGAGACTGACGATTTTCATCCAGCCAGAATCTAGCAGGTATTTTCCCAGGAAGTCATTGATCTCGCTACGAGAAGGCAGTTGCTGATCATATTGTGGGAGCCAATGTGCTAGAGCATCAAACCAATCCTCGCCAAAGACGTTCCACAGAGGTGAGAGCCCCAAGAGCACTCTTCTCATGTTGGGAGTTGTTGAATCGCATAATTTCAGCAGGTCTCTGGCAAGATTCAAAGTACTACCGTTCTCAGAAGGTAGTGTGCTTCCGTTTTGTAAATGATGGTAGAGCAAGAAAGGCGTTGGAACAGGCCGACAAAGCTGTTCTGTTCGCATATTCGCTTGGCTCTGAAGCACTGGAATGTACTCTTTCATTGCCAGGGAATTATTACCCAAGTGACTGGCCAATAGAGTTAGATATCTGGTACTTTCAATGTCCGAATATTGTTCTCGAACTTTCATTTTGCTGAGCAGATCCGATGTCAATTCTGCGGCGCCAAAGGGCGATAGATTTTGCACTTCCAACGTGCGAACTCCTTCGGCTGCGAGCCATGTTTCTCGTGATCTCGAGGTGAAGATAACGAACACCTGCTTGTCCTTGATAAGACCGAGCCATCTTCTGATGATTGTGCGACACTCCTCTGCTTCTCCAATCGCAGTCGTTGTCGCATCCCATGGTAAGGATGTCACTCTATCCAAATTATCGATAATGAACACTTGACTGGCTGTGTCTGAAAGCATGTCCAAACTGAAAGGCAGAGACCAAACAGCTGCCATAGCACGAAGTAAGGAACAGCCCTGTGGCATGGCCATATCCAAGTATGTTGAAAAAATGCAGAACTCCGTGAAAGGCCACCACCAGTCGAGGAACTTCACTATCGCAGATTTTCCGACTCCGACCATGCCCTGGAGCAGTAAGGCACGGTTTGAGCCGCGGGAATCGGCTTTGAGCAGCTTTGACTCAATTTCGAGAATGTATTGCTCCCTGTCAACAAGAGTGCCGACTTCTTCCTCGTACGCCTTTATGGCAGATGCCTGATGACATCGGCGTCCATAATGAATTGGATCAGGGACTGGGACTCTCCTGCTTGGACTCAGGTGTGTATTAACATACAACACAGGGATGAGATAATCCGGAAGAGTCACTTTCACCCCGAAAACCGCATCGCGTAAAGGTAATGCGATCAGTGCCTGTCGTGCTCTTGCAACGGATCCTACAACATCCACAGGGAACTGCGCGAGCAGATGGCTGAAGAACGATCGCAGGAAAGTGTTCGCGGCACTGGAAGTGAATTTAAAGGACATAGCAAGCACTGAATGGATGCCCGCATCTACGAAGATCCGCGCCAGGTTGGATAAACCATTTTCAGTAACTTTTGCGGACTCACAGGAGATGAGACAGGCTGTCTCGATCGAGTGGGCGCTGAGCAGATTTGCAACTTCCGTGCCGCGGACACGATGCTCTCGTTTTCCGGAACTTGTCAAGAAACTCAAGTATGGTATGTCGTCGGATATGCAGCCGTGGACATCAAAGACAACCATGTCGAACCATGCACCGGTCCCACCTCGTCTATGCCATGCCTCGGACGTACGGGAAAGATGAGCAACTAATGCTTTGAGCGTACCGGGTCGGGCAACATCTAACACGACTCTGATACTCTGATTTTGTGTCAGGCTGCGGAGAGTATCAACCACGGCCCGAGATCCTAGCAAAGGACTAATGTCGTCTTCTTTATTCGGTCGACTTGCAACTAGAAGGATGTTGAATGTACGTTGCAAGGCGGACTGCACCACTGCCGAGTCAGGTGTTGTCACATTCGATGGATTGGTCGGGTTTACGGTTCTTTGGATGAGTATCCGCTGCGATTTCGCCTCAATGAGGCATGCTGCGCAGAAGGGGTGCTCGGATTCGTCCTCGGATTTTGAGATGTTCAGCGTCTTGAACGTGTTGCTGACAAGCGACCAGATAGCTTGTAATTCTGCCGGTGTCTTCTGCGCTGAGGTAGCGCTTTTTCTTTTAATCTGGCTCTGAATCCTATGTGTCGGCCGGCCGCAGGTGCTCCACGAGTACAGGTGCTCTAAGACCTCCCAGTGTATGCTATGAAACATAGACTGCGGATCAGAATCCTCGATCTCCATAGTCAAAAGTTCGTCAATGTCCTTCTCTGGAGATCCGACCTGCAACCATGCGTTCTTGTTAGATCTGGTGACTAAAGCCGATAGGGTTTCTGACACGTACCATGAGCATGAATCCAATGAAGTCGGCAAGCCTAAGCTGTTCGACCAAGCTTTTCCCGTAGCCCTCCACTTCGCGCAGAATCTCGTTCGCTTTCGCTGTCTCATATGGTTCCGACGTTGAATGCTGCTCCAGTAGCCATTTCAATCGACTTTCGTCTGTCTTCAAGAGTTTCCATGGATCCGTGACTGCTTTATGGTCAACCATGGGCACAGTACGTCCATGTATCGGAGCCACAGACTTTCATGCTTCCTAGTAGCACGGTTCCATGATAATTCCACCTCCCACGTGCCTTCTTGAACTTCTCGAAGCTCGCGTATTTTCATGTCGCCTTGCAGAACATGTGAAAAGACTAAGAGGGTACTGCTGTGAGGGTTTTGTTTGAAAGATAAAAATGAAAGCAAGTCGAACGGTCGAAATAGCAGATCAAATGGTTGCTTGACGTGTCAATTATGATGTGTATTGTTCACCCTTCGTAGTACAGTGATACATCAAACTGTCTCGTTGGGTTCCAAGTGGCTTCGAATATTCAAGGCTCGCAGGGCGATTCTCATACCTTTGATAGTGAGTCGTGATATCACCGTCCCTCTTATTTTAAATGTCGATTGGTCCCAAAAAGCTCTTTTGCTACGTTTTTCCGTGGAACAAGCCGCTTTTTCAGCCCCGAAACTCGAAAACAAGCGTAGGTGAAGGCTGGTAGAGCAAACCCAACCTGAAGGCTTAAGAAGCCTACAGTAATATCGTCCACTGTGAATAGGCTCACTGTATAAAATTTCTCCCACTGCCTAAAAAATTCAGGAGTTCCATCAGCGTAAGCTTCCTTGGGGTAGGCTGTGCAGAGGTGCAGACTATGGCCAGCTGCGGGGTAGATTATGGTCTAGAACATGTAGTTGGCTGATGGCTTGGAAGGTCGCCAGCTTGAGCTAGTTACCCCGACCATAATTCATGCGTGACGCAACATCTTTTTCCGGTTGGTCAATTTTTTTCCGCAGCTTCGCAGACAGAAGTGCAGCAGGCGAGGGGCCATTCGCATAACCATACGTTCTGACTTAGAAGCCAACTGTGGTTAGAGCGTAATCAGAAGAGCAAGGCTCACCTCACTCCCTTCGAGCAAAACAATGACCGCCGAGCCCACCTTCGCGCTCATCGAGCGCCTCCCCTTCACCCACCACGCCTCCGTCTTCCTCGGCCGCATCGTCAGCGACATCTTCCACCCCTTACACGAGTACTGTCCCGAAGACCCGCGCGCAGCCTTGCAGCACACACCCGTTGATGTAGCTGACACCTCTGTGTCCGCCGTCCTCGCCGCGAGCCACTCGGCGGCTCTACGAGCGAAGCTCGATGGGATCTTTGGTCTGACAAATAATAAGAACAGTGGCACGGGGAAGCGAATCGTAGCCCAACGGGTGATAACGCGTAGCTTGCCGCAGCACCGGAAGTCGTTCGCCGCGGTGGTAGGCGCGCATCGTGACGAGATATTGGAGTTGCTGGAGAACAATGGCAGGAAAGGGTACATGGTCGTCGGGTTGAAGACATGCCGGGACGCGGAGATCGAAATATCACGTAATCAGGAGCGGCAGACTGACGTCGAGATGTCGGTGCCGGCCGGTCAGATAGCGAGTATCGCATCGCATGGTACCGTTGATCCGGCGTTTGTACCTAACCCGACAGTGGGTTGTTCTCGTGAAGTGAGCGCCGATTGGCTGGCAAGGAATACGGCAGAGGGGGAGCAGATCTTTGCGCTGCAGTATCGGGAGATTAGGTTGAAGAAGCATTTCTTTTCCAGCAAGCCGTCAACGGCGAGGTATGGACAGTTGAAGAGGGTGGACTGGGGCGAGGGGGTTTATGGAGAGAGCAAGGAGGGACGAGAGGTGGTGTACGAAGATGACGAGAGCGACGAGGACGGGGATCAGGACGAAGATGCGGACCTGATTCTAGAGAAGCTCGTGTCTGGTGCAAGCCCAGGAGGTGAGACGAGCGAGTTGTGGTTGACCGAGTGACCTTTGCATCATACGCTCTCCGATCAATAAGAGCATTGATCTCGGTCTTTGTCAGAAATATGGGAAATGGGGAAAATGGGAGTTGAGAATCCTTTTCGCACTGTTTGATATGTTTCGTATAATTGTGTAATCTGTCAAAATCCCTTACAAATTGTCAGAATAGGGGTATAGCAATACAAAAAGCTTTATCTTTTCTTGAGGATCCTATAAGATCCCTGATCGGAATTCCGTCAGTTATGGGCCCGACGTCGCTTCATCCTTGATTAAAACACCAGCCCTGTTAAGGTCGCCGAAGCCTATAGGTCCTAATGATCCCTAAAGATATTCGGGCCCTGTAGGGAGGTGGGTACTCATAGTTAAAAAAGTCTTGGCCGGGGGGTGGTACACGATTTTCTTTTCCGCCCCCCCTAACTACCTTAAATCTTGAGATATTTTGATCGGGACCTTTTACGAAAATCCGCCCAGCTAGCTTACGTGTCAATCCCATGGAACAATTTGAGCATTCCATGAGCAGCGTGCTCTCCAAGCGCATCCAGGTTGCCCATCCCCATCATTTCGAGCACATTAATATCGAACGCGAAGGTCGTCTTCCACCAGAGTCTCACTTCGATGGCCACGATAGAATCTATTCCTAGATCAGCCAGGGAGGAGGACGTCTGCAGTCTTCTTCTGGCTTCAACAAGAAGCTACAAACTCTCTTTCCGATCTCGACAGCGAGAAAGTGAGCAGAGTCCGGCGGACCAAGTAAAGCGGAGTCGCCCTTGGCTGCGGCTAGGAAAGATTGCAGGTCTTCACTGGAAATAGAGCCTGGAGTATTGCCGGTCCCTTCGTAATTCTGGAAGATGGCCATTCGGATATCTTTCCTCCAGAGGGCACGGTTTTCGGAACTTCCCAGGGGTGCCCCCAGACGAAGCCCAAGACAAAAGCTATTTCAGGCACAGACACATGACTTATTCATGGAAGATTGTACGGCTGCCTCCATCGCCTCAAGGACCTCTCGTTCCGAGACGGTTCCAACCAAGCCACCAGAAACCTTGAGCTTGTGCATGAGCGACTCGTGCTCATAGAGGTATCCAACTCCGTCGACGGCGCCAATCTGGATGGCACAGCCTCTTAGTAGGCGATAATATTAGCTTCAGACTCCTTCTTTTCCTAATACTTACGTATAAATCTACGTAACCTAGTATATATTATCGACTCCTCGAAAGCTTCCTAGAAAGTCTTCTTTGGTGCTATATTTTAAGTGGTAAAATAGTAAAGAATTATAGTAGACCGATCAAAGGGCCCTAGGCTATTAGTTTATATATTTCTTTAAAATATATTAGGGGAAGGTACGTACCCTAGCGGGGCCGATCACACCTTAGGTGATAATTCTCACCCCATTCTCACCCAATTCTCACCCCGTTCTTACCTCTATCACCTAGTCTATAAACTTCTCATCCATATCACCCACACTCACCTAACGCAACATCCGTCGCCGCTCTAGTGTAGCAGGGCTATAGAAGGTATTGGCTATGCGAATTCAAGGGTGGCTTAAGTACGGCTGAGCGGACGGGAAGCCCTGTTCTCCACACCCTATGGTCGTATGTACTTGTATGATACATGAGAAGCATAATATAGTTCATTTTAGATACCTAGGTAGCTCGCTGGGCATGCGGTCCGACTCAGATTGGAGATTGGTGAGGTTGCGATTCCCTGGGTAGCGTCAGTAGTCAGGGTATCAGCTTCATTCTGTATCTAGTCCTTTTCAGGAGATTTTGAACTAACTTATTGGAGTGTGCCTTCTCAGTTTGTTAGCTCATCGATTATTCCTTTTCAACCTGCGTCTCACGAGTTCGATACTCACCTGCTGCGACGTCCGACAGAGGAGTTCATGAAACGCTGTCTGAAAACATATGGCATCACAAGGAGCAAGGCGATATTTCCTATACGAAGTCATGGAAGTTACATATTGACTCTCGACGCCTTACGCGGTGAAAATGCGGGAACTGGCCAGAAATGATAGATCTGACCTAGAATCATGGGCTTAAGGTGCCATAGGACGGTAAATTGGACGGCTATAAGCATTGAAGAGTCATCTGGCTATGTTCCACACAAATATAGACTACTTTACAAGGTTTAACAGAATAAACAGGATGTGAGAATCTCAAAATTAGGACCAGGAAACGTTTCAAATGAACTGCCAGCAGACCCTAGATGACTGTCTTATATTTAAATAGATAAATTCATGTTGACCTTATCAGCCCAGGCTTTCCTTCCACCTACAACTTCCATCCTTTCATTTCATGTTGTCACACTAGCGTTGATTTCTTTCCGGCCCTCATGAAGCCCTTCCAAGTTAGTGGCGAGGGTGTTCTGTGTCTACCACACATCAAGGTTCATGAGAAGACTTCCTCTATCGCGTTCCTCGATGGAACTCACATTCTTGGTGTCGTAATAAAGAGTTTGGCACTTGCATGAGCTACCCGCTATCAACTGGTTAGCATAGACTAAAGTGAAAATACGTTAGATAGAAATGTTAGGAAGTTTATATATGTTTAGGTTGCTTAGCTGACCTTGCTTCGCAATGGCCCCCACGAAATGCCAAGATACCCCCCAAAAGCAAGAATATGACTCAGACTCAACGACAGTCCCCACGGAAATTCAACCATCATACAAAGAACTTGAACCGGAATATTTCATCATCCATACTAGTACTGAAATCCATTTCAAAAAGGCATGCACGCAAATGGTTCCCATCAGCAGAGGGCGCTGGAAATACCCGAAATCATGCTGTCGATCCTACATCAAATGGACATGGCCACCCTGCTTACGTCTCAACGAGTCTGCCATATGTGGGCGGACTTGATCCGCGAGTCAAAGACCCTCCAACAAGACCTCTACTTTTCACCGAGTAGCCACGAAGGCAATGACGAGCCCCGATATCGCAATCCATTGCTTGCCAAGAAATTTCCATTCCTAAAGCAACTGGTCAATTTGAACAACGACCAATATGCCGGCTTTCGGAGGCCTTGGGGGCACGAGTGGGAAGACATTAGCCTAAGGAATTTAGATTTGTTACGATCTCCAACCAAGCAAGACCAGTATATGCGCCCTGAAGCAAGCTGGCGCCGCATGCTGACGCACCAACCGCCCCTATACACAGTTGGAAGTTTCAGCGGACAGGCTGGAAGATTTGGCTCAAATTGGAGCCAGTCAAAAGCTGCAGAACAATCAAACGGTCTTCAAATGGAAGCGCTATTTTATTGGGTTGTCAGTCTACTATTCGATAAACCTAGAGGAACCGATATCTCGATTTATATCGGGAAAGGCATGTCTGCTGATGTCAAGCAGGGGTATGCGGGAGCCACAGGTCGGCGGTGCCAGATGAGTGGTGGCTTGGATAGAATGGTTAGGGAATTTGATATTGTCCTAGCTCGAGAGTTCCCCTTTTCGGGCTGTGCGGTTTACGATTCCGATGGCGAAGAAGTTCATGAGCCGCTGACCGAAAATGAGATAATTCTGGAGCAGCTTCGTGGGGTTCACCGAGAGATGACTAGGACATTACACAGTCTAGATTTTGAAACTTACAATGAGAGCTGGGATCATGATGGTTATTAAGGTACATATTAGTTAGTCGGTTTGAGCGATGCGTGAGAGATACGGGATCTCGAGGCCAGGAGGGCCGTTTCAGCTTGCGCCACGTTCGGATTAGTCGCTGAGACCCAACGGCTGCTCTCCTGAAATGAATGGCTACTTCATCTTGAGAAAGTCCTTTGTTTCAGGACGTATGTCGTTCGCCAGCGCCCGAGCCACTGCGGGCCTTCGCTGAACAGTGTGGAAGTCAGGCAATGGCCTTCTTCTGGATACTCCGACAAGCTGTTCTGGCGCCAGTCCTGAGTGGAGCGAAACATCCGTTGCATCACAAAAGAATTATCTTCTAATGAGTTGTCAGCTTCACATGTAGCTCTTTCCGCGTGTCGCGCATCCATCCAATCCTTCGATCTAATAGATTCCGCAGGCGGTGTACCAACCTAATAGCCTCGGTGGCAGAATAGTGGAGTCAACAAGCGCCTAGCGCTCATTTCTCCTTCCCATTCAGACCCTTTACTGTAGATATCTCACCTCGATATCACTCACAAAATGGCAGCCCGCGCCCCCTATGTTGTTCCCGCGCTGAAGAAGCACACCGCAACGGTGATTATGGCCCACGGCCTGGGCGACTCGTACGTCCCCACCCCGCCAACAGAACGTCTCCAGCTAACCTAATCTCTCAACAGTGGTCAAGGATGGTATGTCTCGAATCCCTAAACCAAAACCACGGACTCGAATATTGACACTCGTCTTGAACCAGGATGGCCCTTGCTCAGAACTGGCGCCGCCGCAACAAGTTCGACGAGGTGGCTTTCATTTTCCCTAATGCTCCCAACATTCCTATCACAGTGGTATGAAACGACATTTGGTCCGGGAAATAGACAGTGCTGATGGAACCTAGAACTTTGGTATGGCTATGCCTGGATGGTATGATCTCGTCAAGCTGGGCGGTGATGTGAGATTCCCGATCCCCTCCCTGGAAACGTACGCTGACATGTACCTTTTCCGCATAGCTCGATATCCAAGAATCAGTCCGCACTCAAGATGAACCCGGTATCCTCCGTTCGCGCGAATACTTCAACACCCTTATCAAGGAAGAGATCGATAAGGGCATCAAGCCCTCCCGCATTGTGCTGGGCGGATTCTCGCAGGGTGGTGCTATGTCCGTCTTCAGCGGTATTACAGGCAAGGAGAAGCTGGGCGGTGTCTTTGGACTGTCTTGTTACCTGCTGCTTAGCGACCGCATCAAGAACTATATCCCCGAGGGATTCCCGAACAAGGAGACTCCGTTCTTCTTGGCGCACGGAAAGGACGATGGCGTTGTGAAGTTTGAGTTCGGCGAGAAGTCTTATGATATGGTGAAGGAATTGGGTGTGCAGGATGTTGCGTTCCACTCTTATGCGTATGTTCCTTTATTTGCTACTTGTGTGCGACATACTAACTGGTTATAGTGATCTTGGACACTCAGCGGATCCCGAAGAGATTAACGACCTCGAGAAGTTCTTGGAGAAGGTCCTCCCCACTGAGGAGTCCGCTGGTTTATGAATTGATGAACGCCCTACTACGGGGAATGCGAATTGGGGGCTCACGCTGGTTCTTGGGCTTGCAGTGCTCCTCGCGGCAGTAGCCTGGACCAAATTCCAATCCCAATCCCGATCCCCTCAGCAATCAGAAAAATCTCAGTAGATGTTTTTTTGCTGACATTATGTTTATTTTCGGTTATGGTCTGCTCATAGAAATGCATATTCCATAGAAATGATCTCGGGCCCAGCAAACCTGCGGCATGATAAAATATAAAATAACAATACTAGAACCCAGCCGGGACTTCAGCTCAACACACACCATGCAAGCCCCTAGTACCCCACAGCCTTCGCAACAGCCTCCTCAATAACGCGAACCATAGCATCAGTGTTCACAGCATCAAACGGAACCATATGCTTCATTCCATGATCATAAAATCCAGCCTTAGACGGCTCACAGAGCTTATAAAGCTCCATTCCACTCTCATAGAGCGGGTCCAACTTGCCCACCACGTTTGCGGTGGGAATATGAATCGGGTGGAAATCCGGCGCAGACTTGAACTGCATCAAACCAGATTGTTCCCAAGGCGCACCTCCGCACAGGAAGACAGCCGCACGGAAGAGGGGCGGGGCACCGGGATTCGCCTTTGCGTGCTGGATAATCATTGCAGCGGCCAAAGCGGCGCCTTGCGAGAAGCCTAGGACCGCGTCGAAGGGTCCTTCCTTGGCGATTATGTTTTGGGTGTGCTCGATAGCCTGGGCTACTGTTGAGCCGGGGGTTGTGTCGCGATCATAGTGGTTAAAGAAAGGGCCGTCAACTACGCCTTCGAGTTCTGTGAATTTGTTAGTCAATTGTTTTGTTTCGTCGCGTTATGTGTGATTTCTGGGTGTTTTGTTTAGGAATCTCGAGCGGGGTGAGTGGGGAATTTTTTTGGAGATTGTTTCTTACCCCCTTCAACTGGCGCCACGAATCTGCCGTTCATGAATTTGAAGGTATGTCCCTTTTCTGAAAGCTTTTGTCTCAAACCACCTGTTTGGATCTCGAGGATCTGAAAATTGGGTCAGTTTCAACGCGTAGGCTTGTCGCATGTGCACGTACCTCGGTGTTGGTGCTCGCACCGTGCAAACACAGGAACTTCATGTTTTCGCGTTGTTTGAGTAGAGATTGGAGGATGCAAAGATTAGATGAAAGGATTAAAGCGCAAGTGAGGTGAGAATGGAGTTTTAAAGACAGAAAGTGAGATTTGGGGGTTCAGCTGCGGTCTTGAGTCGTTTCTGCAGACATGGGGGCGATGACGGAGTTATAAAGGCGCTAGTGGATCTTCAATAGTCGCATGTGCATGCAGGGGGGTCCAATTGGGCTAGCCCTGCGAAAATGGAAAGTCATTGCAGCGGAATCGGATCGGATAAATTCAATTCTTGGCAAGAACCATGTGAAAAGTGGAGGAAAGTACTCCGTAGTACTCTGTGGTTCAACGTAGTGATGTTAATCTGATTAAATCAAGATTAGATTTGGCGGATATTGAGTGGGACGCGTCATTGTCCAGCCATCTCAAGGGGAATTAGAGTTAGAACTCAATATATAATTAGATTGTCATACTCGATCACAAAAGTAAAAGGTCTGATTCGATGGGGTATAAAAAGAGTTATATCGAACCAAATGTCGATCAAGATTAATCATGTTCGTGCGATAAGAAGCGATTACAATAAACGCCACATAATGCCGGTGATCCACAGAGATCTCATATTGTGTAATCGAAGATTACCGAGATAGTTACATGATTAGAACGGGTTTGGAGTCGCCCATTGCCAGTATTCCAGGAAAACGTTCTTTTCCTTAGCGATAGGGGTAATGGGAATCTTCTTCCACTCGTAGCCCAACTCGAACTGATTGTTTTCCGAGGGAACATTGGCCGCCCAATGAGGCAGTCTTCCAGTAGCCGAGCCTCCCTTGTTGGGGTTTTGAGTCTTAACAAAGTTAGCCCAGTAGGACGACATCTTTTCGGCTACCTCATAATCAGTCTGGTTGTAGGTCGTCGATTGAGCATAAAAGTTATTCAATGCGAACGGAACCTCCGAGGCGTGAGTGGGGCCGCTGCCGCTCGAGGGAGAGTAGGTCCACAAGTAGTAGTAAATGTCCTTATCGGAGGTATTGCTCCATCGGTTAGCGTAGGACCAGGTAGAGGTGCAGAATCCGGCACGTAAGATGGCATTGTACGCATCTGTGGCCTCGGCAGTGGTGTTGGCCGGGTTGAGGGCCAGAAGCTCGTCGGCATACTTTCCATACAAAGACCTAATTCCCTCCTCGTACGCCGACACGTTGTATGTGGTGGACAGGTCAATTCCATCCTCGGCTGCGGCGTTACCAACCAGGATTGGGACGTTGTTTGGCGCTCCCTCCTCCAAGCTGACGATGTACTTGTTTGGAATGGAATGGTAGTTCAGTGCAGGATCGAAACCGCTCAAGTCACTTGCCCCAGTTGCAGTGAACATAGTCGTGAGATCCATTGCTCTCAGCTCGGCTAGGCTTGAGACATTCAACGAGTCAACGAACGTGTTGCTGAATTCGAGCAAAGTGCTCATGTTGTGGTAGTCGCTGCCATATCCGTACACGTTCGGGTCGTATGGATCCTTGATACCACTCTCTGCGATGACTCCCTTGATCAAGCCCTTAGTGAGATGGCTGTTAAGAATATGGTAGCTCACTCCGGCACCGAATGACTGCCCAGCGGCCGTGATGGCATCAGGATCACCACCAAAGGCGGCAATGTTTTCATGGACCCATTTCAGAGCTGCAATTGAATCCAACAGGCCATAGTTTCCTGTCGCGCCCGTTTCCTTCTCCAGTTCAGACAAAGTGAGCCAACCAAGGGCTCCAACACGGTAGTTGTAGCTAACGAAGACAATATCCTTGCCAGCCATACCTCCACCATCATACGTTGACGTAGAGGATCCCTCACCACCGGCGTTCGACCAGAACATCACAGGCAGCTTGGCATCAGCTGAGGTGGCCGGACTCCAAATGTTGACGGTCAAACAGTCTTCGCCGATATCGTCACCAGTTTCCGTACTGGGGCAGGTAAGGCCGAAGGACGTGGTCTTTAAGGTTCCATTCCAGGCTGGGGCAGGCTGGGGCGGCCTCCAGCGATTTTCTCCAGCTGGGCTGGCGGCATAAGGAACACCCTTCCAAGTAGAGATGTTCTTCCAGTTGGGGATGGTAGATGGGGCACTGCTACTATTGAAAGCTGCAGCACCTTGCACCTTTCCCTGAGGGAGCGTGATGGGCTTTTCCCACAGAGCTGCATCTGCCACGGATAGCAGAGCAAAGATGCTAGCCCCTCGGGCGAGGTCCCCAGCGATCTTCATCTTCTCAGTGATGACGGAAAAATAATTGGCAAAAGTCTGGGCTCGAAGTACATCTATTGGGCGCGAGAGAGAGTGGGTTTATATAACCTTAGTGTTCGAGTAGGGCCATGGCGATGATATGATGCGGGAAATCAAGGATAATGCTGTGGAGACGTGTACAATGGCTTGGCAGATTAAGAATCGTAATGTAAGGCCACATTTTGGCGACGATCCCTGGGGTAAGTGACGCGTCCCCATCGCTATAACCTCGGAATATTATTCGGAATAGAGGATGGGCCC
This sequence comes from Penicillium glabrum, assembly GCA_037040985.1. Classification (NCBI taxonomy): domain Eukaryota; kingdom Fungi; phylum Ascomycota; class Eurotiomycetes; order Eurotiales; family Aspergillaceae; genus Penicillium; species Penicillium glabrum. Next base: position 42,900 of record JAXQHR010000054.1, on the reverse strand, counting down.
TGAAGAACTGCAGGAATGCTCAGCGTGTGGGGAACATTGCAGAATAAGCTCCATCTAGCCGAAACTTGTATTTGTATTAGCAGGGATTGGCCTTAGAAACCCGAGGAGCTAGACTTGGATGGGTATTTAGTTCCGCTGAAATGTGTTGATGATGTCGGTGGACGGAAGATATTAAGGCCCGACAATTTAATCCTGAAGATCAGTGGGGCTCATCGATTTCATGCATCGCACCCACCAATCGAAAAACCATTACATATTTGGCTTTGCACTAACTAAGCTACATATCACAGGAGGTATATTACCTTAATTCTCTCTCATCCTATCTCCCAGTGAATCTGCATTTCCAATGTAGCACTTTGATGAGTCATGGTGTATTTACAATGTTAAGTACTGCTTAAACGTTGCTATGACTGTTCTTCACCAAGGACGAGAGAAGACATCTCAAGGCCTTGGAGTCGAAGCCGGACGACATTCTTGGTGACCGCTCTTAATGATCCTGCTCCATTCGCTGCCTTCTCTATGCACCTTGGCTTTGGGCCCGGTGTAGCTGGCAGATGGGAGAGATCATGGAGTGCGGCGGTATTTGCAATGTTTCAAATGGTCGATCCATGATCGCAATCTTGGGCAAGGACTTTTCCGACCAGACACCACTTTCTTCCCAGGAGCGCTGCACTCCTTGGTCTGCTGCTACCCACACTCTATACGAAAAACTCGCTCCGACATAATGCCCGGAGCCGATGGTGTACTGGAACTGGAGGGTGCCACCTACGAGCAACTAACTGAAAAGACTGTCCGTATTAGCATTACCTACCCGCTTCATGCCCACGCCAAGCTACCCGACTATCGTCACCGTCGGTATTCGCGATCCAGTCTTGATTGGTCAAATTGATGGGTTTCTTACTGGTTTTCGCCCAAGGTATCACGAAGGAGCAGTCTACCGAACTTGAGTCTGAAAGCCTGGCGCCATTGATAAAAAAAAGTCATTCCCCTGCGGAGAATGCTCCATGCTCTAAATTGCCAAGACCATTCACTCTCAGAACCCGGGGCCTTTCGAGTTGAGGCTGGACATCATGCTCGACACTACAGAGGCACACCAAGGAGTTAAGGATGCAAATATTCTGCAATGAGCGTATGGAGGGAGCTCTACCACCTCTAGGCCGACAATGACATTACCAAATATATTTTGAGCTTGCATTAATTAGAGGTGCGCTCTGAGGCGTCCCTGGGAGCAGGGCACAGTGGGTGAGCGGGATACACTACGAACGCAGCAAGATGCTCCACTACTCTATATTAAGGTCCCCTCGGCAAGATAGAAGTCGCGTCTTGTGTAAGTATATGCACGTCTTGACGATATATTCACACGAATCGACTTTTTCAAATAATTACATGAAAATGAAAATAAATGACAAAAGCCAAGTTCATCGTCCTGCATTTCTCTATGACTTTTGCAGCCTTTCTAGCAGTCATCGGGTACAATGTCAATAAACACCCCTAGCTTCATTCTTAGCAGCGGGAGGCTTAAGTGGGCTTCCAGTAACGATCAACTCAACATGAAAATAATTTTCAGCATACATTCATTTATAAAATGGACATTCGCGACATAATTGCCAGCAGCGGGTTTCTAAGCTACGGCTTGTGGCACCCCCTGGAGTCTCTCTCAAGCGTCGGCCCGACGCTAAACGAGGCCACCTTCGGCCTCCTCGGTTCCTCGTTCAAGCCCGATCGCGATATCCCCAGCCTAGAAGGCAAGGTGATTCTGCTCACAGGAGGTAAATAAAAACATTGAAGTGACAATCGCACCCAAAATTCAAGCTAACAGCTTCGCGATTCCAGGAAATGCAGGAATCGGCAAAGAAACCATCCGCCAGCTCTCCAAGCACAACCCATCGCGAATCTACCTCGCCGCGCGCACCGAGAGCAAGGCCCGCGTGGCAATAAAATCAATCCAGAATGAATTGTCCTCCCCAGTCGATATCCGTTACCTCCCACTAGACCTATGCTCCTTCAAATCGATCCGCGCGGCCGCGGCGCAGTTCCAGGCAGACAGCGACCGGCTAGACATCCTCATTCTCAACGCGGGCACAATGGGTAATCCGGCGACAAAAACAGAAGAAGGATTTGAGGTGCAGCTGGGCACGAACCATGTGGGTCATTTCCTGCTCACGAAGCTACTTCTTCCTACGCTGCAGGAGACTGTGGCGCGGGATCGCGCAAAAGGCGTCACGCCGGATGTTCGCGTTCTGAGCTTGGCGTCCCTCGCGCATGCCGTCAGCCCGACAACGTTTGAGGGGATTACTTCTACAGATTCGCTTTTGGCGGGGAGTACATGGTACCGGTATGGTGCGTCTAAGGCTGCGAATATTTTCTTCGCGAAGGAGCTTGCAAAAAGGTATCCGGAGATCATGTCGGTTGCTGTGCATCCGGGTGCTGTTAATAGTGACTTGTATGGGCATGCTAAGGCTCTTGGCTTCTCCATGAAGCATGGTGTAGAAATGGCTGTGGGGCTTTTGTTTAGGAGTACTCCTACCGGCGCTTTTAATTCCCTTTGGGCTGCTACCACTGCCAAAGAGAATTTGGTTAATGGTGCTTATTACACGCCTGTTGGATATCGCAGTACGGGTACTGCTTTTGTTCAGAGTCCGGATATTCCTGAGAAGCTTTGGGACTGGACTGAGGCGCAAATTTCTAAGTGTGGCTAATTTCGTGATCTACAATTATTTCATCCTGGGTTGTACATTGCCTGGGCATGAAATGTACAAATTTCACATTTAAGTTGCTGTACTCAGTGTACTATATGCTATCCAGAACTACTCTACCACATGTCCCATTATCATCTACACTCCATACTAAGCGATAATTTGAGAATTCAAAATGGAAGCCAATTTCAAGTCCAATTCAGATTGGTGGAAGTTGATAACTGTATCCTTTTTAGGTGACTAGGAAATGGGTTCCACCGTTAACGAGGGCCGCTGATGGAAACAGTGCCGACAATGAAAGTAGTCAAGTACGATATTCGCCTCGTCTCTCGCCCTTCACTTAAAGAAGGACTCATAATATCACGCATAGAACTTGGGACCGCTCGACATGAGTGCGCGGTAGGATGCCGTGGTCAAAATCAACTCAGTCAAAAGGAAAGTGGTGGAGCATTCAAGTGCATTTTCGGACTCAACTAGGCGAAAACGAACCGACTCGCCGGTACTGATCTTTGTTGGGGTTGCGGATATGATTCTATGCATGATTGCCTTGTAGTGAATGATGATGACACAGAGGTGATATTTTGCCTCTTCTATGTAAAGTTCTGGTGCATTATCTGAGGAAAGTGGGTTTGATAGCAGACCGTAGCTACCTGGATTACTAGGACAATTATTCGAAACTCTGCGAATAAGTGGGAACAAAGGCACATTATTACTGGCTAGGTAAGGCTTGCTCATATAAACTCATAAAAATCCATTTTTGCTCGTGATTCCCGGCATCTTCTCAAAAACTGCTTGTGGTTCGAATCTACCAACCAACTCTCAAGGACGGTCTCGTTTAATATACTTACACCACATGCTTCTAGGCCTGGAGAAATAAGCCCAGTCATTTCTGAGGAACGCTTTTCAATGAATGCCATCATGTTTCACACGTTCGACCGTTGGCCATTTAGGAAATTTTACATATCCGTCTACTGCTCTTGGACGCAAATGTCATCATCATGATCTCGGTAGAAGTCATGATTCGCTATTCTACTCATGCCCCTTCCTCTGAGAATCCCCAGCATCCCTAAGCCTCCAAGTATTCACTTCAATCCCGATCCCCCGTCACTCAAATGTTCAGAGCCACACTCGCAAAACTGGGCCGCATCGTCGTGACCGGCGGCTCTGGCAAAGCAGGTCAATCCATCATCACCGAACTTCTCGACAACGGACACCAAATCCTGAATCTAGATCTAGTTCCAATGTCCCGTCAAGGCGTGCACACCCTGAGAACCGACCTGGCCGACAGCGGCCAGGTCTTCAATGCACTCTCTGGACAATGGGCACTAACTGAGCCCTTCCCCGAAGGCCTGCCCCCTCCACCAGACGCCGTTATTCACATGGCCGGGTATCCACGCAATATGCTCGTACCAGACAACGAACTCTTCCGCTCAAACACGCAAGGTACATACAACGTCTGTGAAGCAGCCTGCAAGCTCGGAATCCGAAAAATCGTCGTCGCAAGCAGTACTACCGTGTACGGGGTAGCATTTGCCCAAGGCGATGCTAACTATTCTTCCTTCCCCATCGAAGAAGATCATGACGTCTGTCCAACGGATACATACGCCATTGCGAAACTATGCAGCGAGCGTGTGTCACGCGGCTTTGCAGCCAGATTTGGGGCTGATATCTACGTTCTCCGCATTGGACATGTTATCGGGCCGGACGAGTACAATGAGGATACCTTTTACAGTTATGTTCATGAGCCGGAGTTGTGGAAGGTGCATGGATGGGCGTACATTGATTCGCGAGATTTGGGCGGCATGTGTGAGGCAGCTTTGCGGAAGGATGGGTTGGGGTTCCAAGTATTTAATGCGACAAATGATTCGATTACGAATCTAAGCCCTACTAGGGAGTTGTTGCGGAAGTTGTTTCCCGATACACCTATTACGCGGGAGATGGAGGAGTTTGAGGCGCCGTTGACGAATGCAAAGATTAAGCGGTTGCTTGGATTTCAGGAGAAGCATAAGTGGCGGAAGTACTTTACATTGTGGGATAAGAAACGGGGTATTGCCCCAGACTGAAGGTTTCTAGGTAGAAAATCGCATTTAATTTGAATGTGAAATTGAAGATATATATTGCAAGACCAACTATGATGTCGATCAACTTGTTCCATTTTGTTTATGTAAATATGGTCGTTCAATTGGCTCTGGCCCATCTGAAGCCCTTCATTTCTTCAAGTTAATACTATAGCCGCCTGGGCATATGTAGCGAGAACCTGAGTGGTGCCTGCCTTACAGTATTCACCCAGCCTGACCTGTTCACTGGAGCTTGCAAGGTGCAACCTCAGGTGGAACCTCCAGAACGCATGTGGAAAAACACTATCAGGGATGTGTTTGGGTTAGCTTTGATATTATGTCGATGTTCTTAATACTTATTCTCTTGCTTCCAATAATATAATCCGACTTGCTCAACAGGTGCCTGTATACTCTGTACTAACTTCCAGGCGCAGGCCGTTGACCAGTGCGGGCATATGCAAGGATGTCTTTTATCGCTGATATATTAGAGGGTTTCCCGAATTATTATACCTGAACCAAGCTGAGCATTTTATTCAGACTTTAGCAGTGAAATATAAACAAGACATTCTAGGATTCATATCCGAGTTGACATGAAGCTCTCCCCGGGCGGTGGGGGAACATGACTCTTAGGGTTTAGCCGAGCTTCAGTTTTGTGTTCGCCCACAATCAATTCCACTGCAGACAAGAATACCAAAGAACATCACTTAGATGCGACATGTATAACAAAATTATGATCTTATTGACAAGAAACAAGCTCTTCCCGTAGAAACGTAGAATTATAGCGGAGCTCGACAGTGGCGCATTAGCGAATCTTCCGTTTTTGTAACTCCCCACACAAAACTCTCCATAGTGCATCATCATCTTTCCCTCTCGAACTTGAATCCGATTACACACCTCGACACTCACCTTCTATTCCGGTAAGCCCACCACCATACCTCTGATTTCGCCTGGAATCTCTGCTGGATTTCGATTTTGCGTCCTGTCTTTCACCAGGGACATTCGCTTACTCGCCTTTCCCCGCTGCTCTTCGGTGATCATCGGCTAACCCGACGCTGCAGAAGACACCCCCTCACAACCATCAAGATGGACACAGCAAAGTTGGCTAGAATGCAGGCGAGCGCTCGCACTGGTATGTGAAATTGTCTTGCGGGGCTGTGGGAGAGTTGGTTGGCGTGATATGAGTCGATGCTGGGATAGAGCTCTGAGCTGGTGGGCAGTTCATTGTGAACAATATGCGCCACCAGGACTTGCTCTTTTTTTGCATCTTGACTCGTAAGCATGCCAGCCGACTGCCATGGCCTTTGCGAACTCCCTACAATTGTTTTGGAAGCGGAATGCTGACTTTGTTGACTCGACAGGGTACGTATAATCTCTAAATCCAGATCTCTTCCCCGACCCCTCCATTCCGGTTCTTTCGTTTCGCTTCATGGATTCGGTGCGGCAACAACTCGACTCAATTCCCACACCCCGAAATCAACTACGCTATCACAATCACCGGCTTCTTTGAGACTTGTTATTTTGATGGGGGACTACGCGACGACGTGATTTTCAATGGGATCAGGAATCTGCACCGAATCCATGCCGACCGATGACCACCAACCCGCACCACCACCACATCTAATCCGCAACCACAACCGCAACCGCAATCCCACTTCAACACAGTCCGACTAACAATGTTTTCCTAACAGTGGTAAGGGTACCCCCCGCCGCGTCGTCAAGAAGGTCAACCGCAACTCCGGTGCCGACGACAAGAAGCTCCAGGCCACCCTTAAGAAGATGAACGTCCAGCCCATCCAGGGAATTGAGGAGGTCAACATGTTCAAGGAGGACGGCAACGTCATCCACTTCGCCAACCCCCGCGGTAAGCCCACACATCTAATCCAAACTCCACTCTCCCGCGCAACCACTGACAAGTTTCTTAGTCCACGCCTCCGTCCCCTCCAACACCTTCGCCCTCTACGGAAACGGTGAGGAGAAGGAGCTCACCGAGCTCGTCCCCGGTATCCTGAACCAGCTGGGTCCCGACTCCCTTGCCTCCCTCCGCAAGCTCGCTGAGAGCTACCAGAACATGCAGAAGGCTCAGGGTGGTGACAAGAACGACGACGAGGATGATATCCCCGAGCTTGTTGAGGGCGAGAACTTCGAGAGCAAGGCCGAATAAATAGATAACTTTGCAAAAATTTTTGGTCTATGATCAATCAATGATCAATGAAATGGTTTCATCCCGTTCTATTCGGTTGTTTTCAGTTTCTATTTTGTTTTCCGATTCCCTTTGTGGATGGTTTTGCCATGGCTCATTTTGCCTGTCTGTTTCCTTGAGCTTTTTCTCTGGGATTGAGTGGATCCCATCGACTTCTTTCTATCGGTGCGAGGAATCCATTGCCTAAGGATTTAGTTATGGGCTTTGCTAGATCCGTGCTTACGTAAGAGATTTGGATGGGCTTGTAGGAAGCTGGAAAACTGAAGCGTGAAAAAAGTCCTTGTAGGACGGTTCATAATGTCTACGTCAAATACCCAAGGACTATCGTACACCAAAATAAAAGTCAACCACGACGCCTAGAATGCACTTTGAGTGGTGGTCTCGAATGAAACGAATTGCCTCCAGAGGAAACAATCACCGAGAGAAATGTCAACTGAAAGTCACGTACGTGATAGTCATCTAAGACTCTTCCTTCAGTCCACAGATATCTGTTCCGAGAACCTTGTCCACCATGTACCAGAACCGCCAGTAGGAGTTCGACTTGTCATAGTCAAAGGCACCGTCCTCGCGGAACTGAGGTCCATCACCCACAATATCACCAGTGAACCAACTCAGAATCGGGATGGATCGTAGCACGCGCTCGGTAACTGTGGGTTGAGGAGGGAGGGCCTCGGCGAGAGGGCGTAATTTCGTGCGTCGAACGGTAGGGATGTGTGTCATGTATTCGGATTCCGGCTTCGGCTCAACAGGAGTAGCAGGAACGTTGCGCTGGTGCAGCGATGAGGAGCGATCAAAGCTTGAGGATGCGCCAGTCGCAGTGACGGTTGTTCCGGTGGCAGTGCCGGTAGTGAAAGTTGCGGTTGACGAGTCAAAAGACGAGCCGTCTTCTGGTTCTGGGGCATCCATAACACTGGAGAGGTTGTTCATAGCGAAAGACCGCGGCAGGGTGAGACGGTCTTGGTCCTTGCTGGATAGGAAAGAGGTTGATTGTGTAGAGGTCAGGGTACGAGGCGCTCTCGTGCGCAAAGGGAATTCATCGTTTGAGTCGGCGGGAATGGCGGAATCCTCAGAAGGACCGTGGCCGTGGTAAAGCTCACAGAAGACAAGGTGGCCATCGACCTCCTGTGGTGAGTAGAAGCATGCGCGATCCGCAGCCTGGGCGGAGTCGAATGTGATCTTTATCCAGTGGAAACCACCAGCATAGCGCTTAGACTTTCGGTTGGCATCGGCAGATAGGTTCGCGCGGATGACGACGTCGCCGCCGCTCAGCAGCTGGGCATACTGAGATGTGGAATTCGGGTCGCTGCGTGGGTAATCTTCACAGATCATGCCTTGTGAGATGCGCTCGTACTTGTCGATGACCTTCCACTCGCTGTCCTTGGCCTTGTACCCATATAAGAAGCATTCGGTCGCGACTTTCTCTGTTTGCTTGCGCGGGTTGTCGAGGCTGGAGGATGAGTTTGACTTGGGGAGGCCGCTGATCTTCTCTTCATCAACTTGCTGGGCAAATAATCGACCGAATTCGGCGACATTAGGGTTCTCGCGCTTGGCTGGGGTGCCTGTTCGTGTTCGGGATCGAGCATGCTCATATCGTGCGTTTCTCCTCTTGCCGAAGGGTCCTGATTCCTCTGGTGGTCGTCGGGGATTGCGGGATTCACTGGATTTGTTAGTTCATTCAACAGAGGAGACTTGTGATTAAAGCGGCATGATTTCCGACTCACTCTTTGTAAACATAACCCCAAGGCAGAAGGTTGCCCTGCTCATCTCTGGCGCGCTCCTCTGGAGGGACGGCGTGGTACTCCATTGTGGAAGGTACTCTGTGGGTGTAACTTGCAATATAGAGCTGCAGTAGTGGTAGAGAGTGGTAATATGGGGAGTTGAATGGGGATTGAATGGTCCCGCCTGGGATGGGGCAAAGCTCGAGTCAAGCAACAAAAAACGGGAAACTTTTGGTAAACAGTGGTTCGCTGGGATACCAGTCACATGACCCGCTATCAGTACCAGTTATAATTTTGGATGAATGTTCGATTCACCTCATCTTCTGACTTTTGTGTTTGTTCTTTGTTTATGGGTTTGATAATCCAGCTAAATATCCATTTGCTTTGCGACAGCGACACCGATGTCATTTATTGAAGCGTTGAAATTGGAGTTATGGACTATACATCTAGTCCTGACGCAGGAATGTGATTCGCTCCGCATGATCTTTTAACCCACACGCTTGTCCATAATCTCCAAAGGAGACTTCCTGAGAATTGACGTATCTGATAAAATCATCCAGCGAGCAAGAGCTTCCTGGGCCCGACCTACAAAGCGGCAATGGCACTACCCGATCATTGATGTTGATCCGGATAAATTTGTCCTTCTTGTCCGAACAAGTCAATCGCTCTACTATCACTCGTCCACCCATAGGCAAAACTGATGAAGTGCGCCAGAGTCTATCGGCGACAAGATAGCTTGGTGGAAGGGGGCTCTCCCCGATTTCAGATAGAACCCCCAAGGCTGTAAGAATGGGCACAATGTCCCCATCATGAGCGCTGGAACAGGTCAGCTAGGGAAACTTCAAGGATGGCATCCAAATTATTGCACTTACAAACTCAAAAACATTGTCCCTGCTTCAATCCCTTCCAGCAACAAGGTAGACGTTGCATTCAACCAGAGCCATCCCATCGCCCGAGCATATGCATTTCCTGGCCCAGCACGGTAATAGTGCAACAAGTCACGGGCATATTCAAAATGATCCCAGTCTTCCCTGGTAAAGACATCACACCACGGACTCGATCCCCGAACCATAATCTCAGATCCACACATCTCTTGCATGCTGTAGACTTCCATATTGGCCAGCGAACCTAAAGCAGGGTTATCTTTCAGCAGCCGCTGAGCGATACCAGGAATATACCAATCCTGGAATAAAGCCAGCTGTCTCGCACCTAGATCATGGCCATGTGCCTTATCCTCAACGTAATCACGACACGTTTCACCAGGTGTCAGGGTATCTGCGCCTAGCTCAAACGTCTCAGGAATAATCTGTAGCACTGCAGTTCTGCGGCTTTCCCAATCGAGACCGAATAACCCGGAAGCAAGATATCGGGCTGTATCTATGACGCGCTGGGAGTCACTAGCCCAGAAACGGGTGATCGAGTCCTTGGGTAGTAGATTCGCATATCGGGTGCGGAATCTGACTCCGGTGGTGAATGCACTTAAGGTGCCTGCATAGGGCCCGGTGCTGGTGAGTTGACCAAAGTCTTTGGAGGGGTCATCGGTGAAGTAGGTCCAGTTGTTGAGGAAAGATAATGAGCCATTTAAAGGTATTTTGAGTGCTGTAATGCGCTCCAGGAGCTGCAGATGGCCTGTTGTGAGATTGTATGAGCTTTGGCGCTAGGGAATCATAATTCAAGACTGACATACGGTCCCCTGCAGATGGTGTCGGGTACCTCTCTCCATGTCGCGATATCTGTATATCAGTAGTGAGAATAGAACATAAGCAACTTGATAGACACTTACCAAATGCACTTGGTCAATCGAGCACCCTTCGGGAGGTGCAATGGACAGCTCATCATTCGATCCTGATTTCTCAATCCAGGGGCCATTTCCTCCTAGATGCTGGAACAGATTCCATTCCTCACTAGATTCCCTGGTCTCATTTGGTTGGGCCTGGAGAGGATGGAACCATGTTTTCCAGCTCGCGCTGTGGGGCGCCGCGGCTCCGGGGACTTGGATTTGTGGTCCACGGGTTTGAATTAGCGGGGCGACGAATACATTGTTGTAAACCGTCACGGCTAAATAGATTACACAGAAAGCGAATAGTACCTTCAGTAGAGGTCGTCTCAGAATCATGATCTCATCACTCGGCACCGGACTTAGGTGCTCACGCGACAAGGTTTGTTGTGGGTCAAAACGATCACTTAAGGGGGAAGCGCTCCTGTAATCGCCGCCAAGACACGCCCTATGAGACCAATCAACGCATAAGTCCGCATAACGAGAAGAATGAACGTACAAGCTCAGGCTGTTGATCATAACATGTGAGTAATGTATCATTCGGTCAGAAACGGAGAATTCTTTCCACAGTGCAGGGCTATCTAAACTTCAAATTTAACATCTCATGTAGAGAGGTACATGAAGCGACACAAGGTTATCTTTTTTTTTTTTTTTTTTTACACAACAGAAAAAAACTCAAGTTTTTCACCGCTTCAAGAATCGATCTTTTGTCAGATCTAGTAGTTTAACTTAAAGAAAATGCATAACATGAAAAACCCGGCGAGTTGCTCCGTTACCATCAATTCCGGCACTTTGACATTATTGGCAGAGAATAGAGCGGGGCACGATGTAATCTATTCTGAACGAACTGTTCAGAATGAGCCAGTTCAACAGGAAAGCCATCCATAGATGACGCTTGTGCGGTTCTGATTGTGAGTACGGCAGTGGAATGTTGAGTTGATTGAGCTGGAACGATCATTCCAACGAAGGAATCCATCGTGATAGGACTCATAGTCCTTCTCCCACGGCCAAAAACCACCGCTCCATCACAAAAGTCCTGCGATTGCCCAAGTGCTTGCCTCTCCTGAGGCTTCTGACTGTGATCCTTAATCTCCTGTAGGAACGGGCTTGTGTTCCAGCAAGAGACTTGACTTCCAGTTGCATGTTGACACATTTGAAACGGGGACCCAGTCATACACCAGGAGAGTTGGTCAGAAATTCGGCGTTCTATGCTCGTAGACTGACTGCCGTGTCGATTGTTCAGCGTGTCTAAGCTGTGCATAGTTGTGGCCAGCCAGTCAAAGCCTTTGGGGAGTTTATTGCAGGGAGATTCGCGCACGTTGGCCTTCAACCCGGTAATCGCATCGCCCAGCCCTGAGCAGAAGAAACAGTTCACCTGGCGCAGTAATGGGATCCACGCCAAACCCTCCTTGTCGGTGCGATTTTCCTTGAGATGACCTTGGGGGGAGTCCATGACGATATCCATGAACTCATACCCGTATATCTTAGATCGCCATGGGGGACATATGGCTGTTTTGGACATATTGACCGAAAATCCAAGTACTAGATCACGTATGGTCAACTGGTCTTCTTCTGATCCTTCAACGGTACATCCACCACTATCGCTCAGTGCATCGAATGATGCCAGGGCACCGTCAGCCGAAGGTACAGCTACTGGAATAGGCCCCTTCCGGTGTGCTTTCGGAATTTTCTGCCAGTATGCTAGCAGCATTTCATGGAAAACACAGATCAATGGCACAAGCCAAGCCCTAGATTCAATAACATCATATAAAACAACTTGTTCCTTGACGCTGTTTGTTAAACATTTTTGATAGTTTTTCCCAGCGCTGAACTTCAATGTGTTGATTGTTCTTTTAAACTCGACACCAATCTGTCCACCAATCTGAAGGGGTGATGTGGTCGTTGCAGTAAACTGCAAATTGGCTCCCCTCCAGCTCCATGTAGAGTATTTGACCCTTGCATCAGACAGTCGTACAGATGAGCCTGAGTTGGATGTTCCCAGTAGAGTAATTGCTTGCGGACACCAGCCAAGTAAAGCCCTTTTAAATTGTAAATCCTCAAGCTTCGTCTTCTTCAACCAAGTGTTTTCTGTTGCCAAGATTTCCGTGGTTTTGAACTGAAAGTCATGCTTCGCTGTCTCAAAGTGCCAGAGGATTGTCCGATTATCGAAGTCTTCTATCGGAATTAGAGCAGTCGAATATCCCATGAGTATCAGGCCATTGTCGACCATGACTGGATACTCGACAGCGGCTATTTGAAGCATCATATTGAAATCAATATCCAAAAAAGCCTGCGAGCTGCATTTGATGCGGGGGTCCATTGCAACGATTGCTGTGTCAAACAGACTGGACCAACAAAAGGTATTTTCTGGTATCGCTGATGTTGTTAATCCTTGGAGTGTCACAACATCTCCATCGATCTTGCACGTAGACAGGCAGATCTCCCCCGCCTTTGGTTGACGAAATGTCACGCAAATCCAAAGAAGCAGGTCCCAAAGGTGATTAAATGATGGCGAGAATGATACGAAAATCACGTTGGTTTGCATCTTCACCTTAAAATCAGCGCTCTCTATGTATCCATCTATGTCTTTATTAGAGCCGATGACACTGTATTATGATTCATTTCCAGTCAGCTCTTACCTTCTGTTCCATCATCATGCTCTATGACACTTATAAGTTCCATAAGAAGGCGGATGCCAGAGGGTCCATATGACTCCCGAATATATTGCTCACAGGTAGATACTTCAATCTTGTCGCCTGATCTTGTCAATGTGATTGTATCCAATAAAAATGTAATCTTATCGAATATGCCAGTAACAATAAAGGGGAGATCCCAATTTGATTCAAAGGACCTGCCGTCCTTCAGCCGTAGTGTCTCTGTTGACTCGTCTGAGTCAGTGTGTTGGGCTTCAATATTTGCGTTCCCGGGAATGAAATAGGTACCGTTTAGTTCCGAGTGCTGTCGCATGTGGGACTTAAGATTGTCCTTGCTGTTGAATGCCTTTCGACAGATCTCCACCGGACATTGGTATTTGTATGGGAAAATGTGGAATTTATCTACATGTCGCTTCAGGTCTACCTTTTGATTGAAACTGCCCTGATACTCACATCCTTTCCAGAGACAATTAAAGATGCCATGTGAATTGGGTGCTGGCATTGAAGCACTTTCCTGGAATCTTTTGGAATGCATCGATTTTTCTTTGTGCCATTTGAAATTGAAGCGGGGTTCCCACTCCGAAAAATCTGACTGAGAGGCTGAGAGCGAGTCCGAAAGTGATGGAAGAGGAAGCTGGTCTTTTTCTTCATGCACATCCCCAGGCTCATAGGGAGCATCTTGGTACGGAAATCCTGTCCGATTCCAAAGGGACCAGTCAGGTGCTCCTTCTGCTAGTATCGAAGCATTTCCATGTGATCCTTTGCTGTCCCTCGACTTTCCTTTGTGCCATTTCGAATCGCGGTGATCTTCCTCGTCTAGATATTGGGGAGCTAACAGAGACGCCGAGGGTGAGACCCAAGATAGTGGAAGAAGATGAGGAGGAGGCTGGTCTTGTTCTTGATGCGCAGTCCCGGGATCATGAGGAGCATTCGATGACTGGAATTTAATGTGACTCATTTTGAATTTCAGAATCAAAGAAAAGCTGGGACTGTTCAAGTCTTGATTTTCGAGTCGGTCAAGTATCTTATCCTTTGTTGTGTAAAATGGTCCATGAGTGTGAGCTTTGGGAGCAGAATGGGGAAGAAGGAGGGTGGGGTTGAACAATTCAGGCTCTCAAGTCTGAGCCACCCTGCCAACAACGTTCTAAATTATCGCGTGCATGTACATGCATGTAGGTCTGCAGCACAGGAGGCTTGTTGACATTATTTCTCGCTAATGAACCCCAATACTATACAAATAAAACATCAGAATCGCTAAATATGCCTGCCTTTATCTTCCGTTTCACCCTCGAGTCCTAAACTAATAGATGATTTTCTCTAATCCCCGTTAACCCCCGCCCCCAACTTCCTCTTACCTATCTTCTCCCTGAATTCTGCCTAACTTACTAATATAATCCTAGAATAACTAGAGTGGCGTAAAAAATCTTCAAAGTAATCCTAGAATAAATTAGCATCTGAGATTTCGTAACTGTGATGCGAAATGCGGGCTCTGAACATTCTGAAAGTTTGGTATTGATACGTATTCTCAGAGAGTCGCTAGACTATGTTCTTATTTCTCCCGTCTTGTTCAGTTTTATATAAAGTATCAGGTGAACGCTATTTAAAATGTTAGAGACAACATACGATAGGGAATGCGTTAATTACCCGGGGGGAGGGAGGGAGGGGGTTATAGTGGTGGTAAGTAAGGTAGTGGGGAAAAGCATTGTATAGTCACTAAGCAGAAATGATGTATATAAGTGCTTGCGCCAAGAGATAAGTAATTCAGACCATCTTTCCTCCTACAAGCCACCTTCAGGTTTCCTTGTCTCCCACTACCTCCCGTGGCCGAACTAGAGCTCACGAGTGGCTTGGTTCGCAGACAGTTCCCCGCTTCATTTGTTAACAAAGTTAGAAAAACATGGATCAGTCATGGGCAAAATTTAGATTGGGTGACGTGGCAAGGGTATGTAAATTACCAAAACCAGTGCAAATTAGCATTTCTCTAGAACTTCCCAAGTTGTACCGTAGAGCAACCGGCTCTTGGCTACACTCCATACCAAATACGAGCAGAGAGATATTTATCTAATGTCCACGGCATTTTATGGGGGTATATGGCAATTGAATCCTTAAGACAGCCTCTCCAACAATCAACAAGACTTTGGAAGCGTACAAAGTTCCACAACCCCATTTAACCACCACAACAGCCCCAAAAGTAAATTTCGTGTGAACACGATGACTGTCACGGAACATAACACCGGAAATACCTTTCCCAGTGTACATATACATCATGCACGAAGTGACCACCGCCCTGAGCAACTAACGATGTGGCTATGCTGCACAGCCGCGGCAATTACAACAAGGCTGTACAAGAACACCGCCTCGATAGAATGAGCATAGTAAACGCGAATGGGACTGGTCAATAATTTCCTGTTCAAAACGATGATGATGACCGTGCACTAATTTGTAGAAGCGGGAATGGTGCATTAAGCGGTGCCCAGTGTAGAAGAGACTCTCGAGAATCGACATCGCGCCGACAGGCTCTTTCAGAAGTCGGTCGGAAATTGGGAGGTCGGTTTTTATTTCAGAGAATGAGAACTTGAGTGATTTGGTTCCGAGGCGCCAGCTGATCATAGATAAGGGCATGAAGTGAGTTGTGTAAAGTATTGTGGAAATTTTGGATCATGGTGCCGAGTGACAGGAGCACTTTTCGGTAATTCGTATTGGGGCTGTGATGAAGTAGTATATGCCAAATGCGAGTATGAAGAAAGACAGATTGTGTGACTATAGCGCCGCCGATTTCAATCAAACCGGGTGGATAACCTGGAAAATGTAAGGAGAAGTCCATCTTCGCGTAAATGTTGTGGTATTGCGAGCAATTTCCAAAGGTCAATGTTAAGAGTAGCCAGTCTCAAGTCTGCTAATGAGTCTCATACTACAGAGTTATATTGTTTCAATCCTGGTAAGTCGATTTAACTTAGTGTGATAGACGTACTTCAAGTCTATTTTGGATCTCTTTATGACTCTCTGAAAAGAACATGGACGTGACTCGCGGCAATTCTTGTTGATTCGACAGGTCCTAATTGTGCAATCCTTTAGCAAGATTTGGCCATAGCTGCAGCCACAACGGGTGAAAGGAACTCTGAAATTAAAAATTATGTTTTAAAATAGAGGCTCATAACGAGATTTTCCGTTGAACCCATGAAAGAGCACTGTCCCACCGAGGATCACCTCCCTGTAAAGCCTCCAGTAGCTCAGAGACCAATGCTTTCCCTGCATTGCGAGCCCACCACCGTTTCCCATCCAGTTTCACAAGCAGTACACCCCAATACATGAGTATTAACAGTGAAAAATGCTGCCGGCATCTTACATTATCCACAAAATCCTTATCCACCGCCGCAAGCCAAGCCATAACAGGCGCCGGGTCCGGCGATCGGGCAAATTTCGCGTAGCAGTGGCGTAGATGCGCTAATACATCCTTGCAAATGTCATGCTGTTTCGCATATACCCCCGTCATAACAAGATCATTCAATGAAGCGACATGTGCAAGGGCGGCATCTTCATCGGCGTTGAGCTCAGTAGAAGTCTTCTTCCAGAATTCGCCTTGGGTAAACAATTCCAGCTTAACCCATGGCTTACAGGCCTGAAGAATTTTCTTGACACCCTGTAACAACTCGAACAAAACAACTATGTTTTCTGTGATGCTTGAGCTTTCGTCTTTTGTTGCGGTGAGTCGGGGCGACGCGATGCTTATCGCGATCATAACAATAGAATGCGCGAAAACGGCATCGCAATTCTGTGGTGTAATGTTGTCAATCGCGTGTCGAAACGGACTTAGACTGCGGTTATAATATTGAAGGCCTCTGTCCTGGTAAATTAGAGCCTCAGCAGGCTCGGCAGTTGTGGCTAGGTGCATGGAAGCCAAGGCCATAATGCCGTCCAGCAGATAGTGGTGTTTGAGCGCCAAGCGAGGGATGGTGATTTGCCAAGTGATATTCTCAGAATCGCTCACACATAGACTTTTGTACGTGTCAGTAGAGAATTTATGCATTAATTCTAAGTTGTCGATTTCATGCGGGGTGGATAGATCTGACACGGGCGATCCGACGCCGTTCCGCGATCGTGTGGATCGTGTGTCGGAGTTCTCGCTGGCAGGTGGAGCTTGATATTTTGACGGTCGCGCATTGGTGACACGGGTGCGCGCCGCCTCAACTTTCAGGTATGTGCAGTTTAGCTGGCGGTTTGTGCAATTCGAGCAGGGTGGGCCATTTTCGTCACACTTGACCCGCCTTTCGCGACATCGGTCACACCCATTCCGAGATTTACGGTGTGGTCTCAGCGGGGGCATATTGCAGTACACATTGACTTCGATTTGTCAGATGTGACAGTCAAGGAGAGCTGGGGCAATTGATGGAAGAAGTAATGATCCGACGGGTCGAGATTTGATTACGTCATGGCCCGTTGGAATTCACCACTTTCTTTGTTTGATGATTGTTTTTCCAAATTAAGTAAAAATGATATCTATTCAAATAATTCTCATAGCTCTGCTCTATAGAGCAACATCAATGCTTAAAAGTGTAAACTTGAATTCAGAGTCTACATAAGCCATCCCCCCCATATATTCCTCTTATCTAACGCTAATAACTCCAATCATCACTTTGCTTCGATTCGCCGCGATATATCAACATGGACGGATCAGAAACCATATATTCCATCTGCGACTAAACTATGCCAAAAAAGAGAGATATGATAGGGAAATTTCACATACTTTCCACTACCAGGCGTCCTGATGATCGGTATCGAAATCTCCGATAACAGGAAATGCCTCCTTTGCGCTTAACTTTTTTATGTGCCTAACAAAGACTGAAAGGCAGTAATGAGTTTGTATGCGGCATCAATCACAAAAATTATTGTAAGCATAATTCGGAAGATCTTGGAATATATTCGTCACTGGAAGCGCGACAGAAAATTCTTGAGGCCAAATCGAAAAAGCCTTGATTCGAAGGTGAGTCCAGTTCAGGGTTTCAATAATGAATAAGCTCACTATTCATGATTTAGCAAGGTTTTATTCACCTGATCTGGGCGAATCCAAGCAGTGTGTTACGATCTCTTAAGCTTCAATTCAAAAAGGAAATCACACCTGTTGGAGACCGGGGTAATCGAGAAGCGCCCCTCATCCTCCTGACCTTTTCCTCTCCTCCTACCATCCCCACTCCCCTCACTATGCCGGCTCCACCCTTTTCACGTGTTTCTCTTCAAAGTCCCGCCTTTTTTCTGTTGTTCCCCGTCTATCATTATCGGTCGTGTTGACCATGCCCCACCATTATTGTCGACCATAGCGAACATCTCCATAGATATTCTAAGTGAAATGGTCATACATACTTTCTTATCTTAACCATAATTGTTGGTAGGTCACCTCTGCATAATCTCCATTTTGAGCGGTTTAGATATTAGAGTTTCCATAGCTTATCCCTCGCGTTCTGATAATCATTTTATTATATACCTTAACTTTAACTTTAACTTTATTTTCTGGTTTCACACAGCTGAGTCTCTATGTCCTGTTAAAGGTGATGCCAAAGACTATATGAAAATAATTCATAGCCATGATTGGCTAGAGGCTCTAAATTCGGGAATATGACATGAAGCTCCCCTCTGGTAGCTGAATCCTTGCACATGCTGTTACCCCTCTTGGCCTCTGACAGGTGGCGTTTTATGTAATTGGACAGTGTTAAGGCTGATGATGCCAGACACTTGTTAGATGCATATGAGACAATAGTAGTCAATGACTGCATAACACATAGCTCAAGGCCCTTCGGGAAACGCAACGTGTGGTACCAGAATCCTGCCACATATGCAATGCGTTCTCTACTGCTGCTTACTGGTAGCCTCGCGACCATCAAACCACTTGATATGCTGTGGTATCCAGCAAACATATCCTCCAAAACAAGCCACGACAAGGATAGTTCGTATAGTTGTCTTGTATTAGCAATTTCACCCGATGAAACCCCGCATTTGTGGTTGGAATTCGTTTCAAGCGTTGAACCTGAGATTTCTAAGGTATTAGTAAAGACCTTTTCCCCTGCTAATATGTATTATTTTGTGCGCCTACCATTGCAATATTCAAGTCACTTGAAACTTTTAAACCATTCGCGGCGATATACCCGCATCCATCATTATGGAAGAGGGACCGACGGGTGTGTGTTTTGTTTGTGAACAGATGGCCACACGTAAACTGAAGAAACAACCAAATTTACCAGTGGCATATGATTCGAGCTCTCGCATAACGGTCATATGTGTCCTTTGCGCTCGACCTTTCTGTGACAAACACAAGTTGCAAGGAAGTAACGGAGTTGTGTGCGAAGTCAATCACCTGACTTATTACGGCAAGCATCGGCAGATTCCAGGCATATTCCCTGACTTGAAAGCACGAGAAAGGCATCTTGAGGAAAACCCTCCCGATTCACCATGTGAGTTGTAATCCACACACCTCAAAAAAACATCTATGCTCACCTGTATGAATAGTAATGTAGAGAATTTCTATCATCTGATGCGAACAAGTCTTAAGTGTGGAGTATTTCCGGCATGCTTTTACCTACAGACACACGTACGGAACGAATGATTATAAGTTGTTTTTGATATCTTGATGTCCAATCAGGTCTCCAGGAAACGAATATAAACTCGGAGTATGATTGCGCGCAGCTTATGAGGGGCGATGGCTTGGGAGAACTTTCTCCTTTTCTATTTCTTTGTATCGCTAGTCCAATCGCATTATGCGGGAGAATTGACCCTTGGAAGAGAAACTTTGATGAAAAAAGTTGATTTCGGTTCACCTTCTATATATGCAGCTTCTAGTCACATACCCAGATAGAGCTTTTGACGTAGTATGACTATGAAATATGGCAAGATCAAGTCCTTTACTTATCACGCATTTGCTAGGTCACCCTACGTATCAAAGGTCCGCTGGATAATGAGTACAGATTAACAGGTGCAAGCGGAAACTATCTCATCCTGTTTGAGCTCATTTCCAGTTTGTCCAGGCTAAACATAGCTTTCGCGAAAATGAAGTTATAAGATAGCAAAATAAATTTCAGATCCTCGAGTTGAAATCTTCAAGCTCGGCCTATGCGTGCATCAGAAAAACAACTCAATATCCTCGATAAACTTCTCTGGGATGCGATGGACAAATAGATATTCTTTTTCGGTGCAGGGATAGTCAGCATACGGTGGGATATCCGAACCGGCAAGGTCCAGCCAGTCGTATGTACTCTTATAATCAGAGCTTAGCTTCGAGGGAATACAAATATGTATTATCATCACATTGGTCTTTCCTGCCTTCATTCGGCGCTTTACTTCAAGTTCAGCCCAGAATGGGTCATCCGAAACCGAAATGAATGGGGTTGGCTGGCGATTCCTCCAATCAAGATGGAGCCATAGGTATTCTGCCAAAGCTTCTCTTTGCTTTCGGTTTTGGGGAAGTCTTGAAATAGGCCTGTTCGATGATGCCGAAATACCGCGTCCCTCCGTATAGACAACGGCTGAATCATCGTCTTGAACACGGTAGAAGTCAACGCACCTACTGTGACGAGCGTCTGACATTCCAATATCAAAGATGTTATTGAGGTTAGATGTGTTTACAAGTAAGAGTAATAACGAAATTTCTGATTAAGACGGATTTCGGGAACACGAACAAGACCATTATGACAGCTTGGGTACTGTGGGAAAGAAGAATAAATTAGCAGATCGAAGGAAATCTCGAGTTTATTAATGTTTGCAACCCTGTAGTTACTGGAGGTCAGCAGATCCATCAAATCCGGCAGCTAGCCCTAGTTGGTCAATTCCAAAACTCCATGTCGAGTAATCCTGCACAGTTTCAAGGCAACGGATGGGACTGACTCAATCGTAAACTGCAGCAACAAATCACAGCGGAGCATGCCTATAACACCACAACTTATAGTTTCCTATTCCAGAAATGCCTGCATCTATAATTACGAGCCTTATTATTATTGAGCGGTAAACTCGGAACAAGTGAACCCATAGATCCCAATCATTAAGGACGTGCTACGCCCCCTTGTGCTTATAGGATGGATCGTACTTTTTCATACATAGCCCAAACTTGGCCCAACCTCCCTGGAGGGTCATGGAGGTGAGGCAAAATTCATTTATTTAGCTCCCATGCAGCCTGCTCTCCAATCACGGATTAACCACTCAAGGCATCAACTACCGAGATGTGGATTCCTTAAAAGTGAAGCAAACAATGGGATTAGTGCTGCTGTGATTTGGTCGGCTGAAAATTAAATCATTTCTCCACATATGCAGTCGCTAGTGAGGGGTACCTAAGCTAACTCACAAAATCAACTTGCTATTGTAACCAGGATCTACATACTAAAGCCAGCTTCAACATACATATAAGTCCCCTTTGGATAATCACAAATATCCATTTATCCCGAGGTAACATGAAGAGGCCCATTACCATCATCAACTGGGCAACCATCACTATCAGAATCAAACTCCACAACACAGCTAGCATCCTGGCCAATAGAAATACCAATGAAAGTAGTATCCGTCTCTCCCTGACCAGTACCCAGACTGTTTCCATCACCATCTTTCACCTCACAGGTATCAGGGTGGCCACCGAAGTCAGACTTGCACTTGAACTTACGAGGGGTACTCCAGCAGTCACCCTCGATCGTAAATTCGCGACCATCACCGGTGTTGTAGCAAGGTGAGTGGTTATCAGGGTTGCCCTGGGTGTAGATAGCTTCGCCCGCATCATTGATGATAGCAAAGCCGGAGTAGTGGCCATTCGTGTTGCCGCCGGCGGGGCCGGAGATGGTTGAGAAGTCACCAGAGGACCAGACGACCTTTAAGTGCTCGGCGTAGACAGTTGCGGAGGTGGCCATGAGGCAGAGAAGAGTGTTGCGGATAGAGGGCATGGTGAAACTGTGGCAATTGAAAGTTCAGGTAGGTTCAGAAATTCTGTTTGTGGGCTGGTAGCTTTGCTTGTACTGGTGGTTTTCATCTTGATGTTGCGGTTCAGGGGTCTTTTATACTTCCTCCGGTCACCTTCATGTCTCAGGGAAATGATGCCAAGAACGTTATAATCCTTCTATGCTTACCATGACATCATGAAACTGTGATATCCAAAACTTAGAGCTGTAGTGGAGAATATCAGCGATGCACCAAGGGACTACTGGGCTGAGTCTGTTTCCACCTTCCTAAGAGTACACAGATCTGCCTTCCACTGTCGAACTAAGATGTAGATCATGCGTGAAGGAGAAGGAAGAGAGGCAGATACTCCGTATATTGAAGGATGTTGTTGACTCCACTCATTAGGGGTCCAATTCCGACCGACGGACTATGAAATGAACATTGCAAAAGTGGGTGACATGAGTGCAGATCAGAGGCGAACCCCAAAAAGGACAATGAGGCCGGCCTAACTTGAGATACTAGTCTCAGCCCTATATTCATCGTATTTGGAAGGATAATTTATACTGATTGTTTGAGATAGCCTCAAAATGCTGTTAGTTTGCTCAATATTTAACATCAATACGATCGGGTCGAGGGTTATGGCCGAAGCTTACGACCGAAGCTTGAAGATCTTGGCTCTTGGTATCGCCAAGATGCTCTCATGTTACAAGCCAAGAGCATGATAGAAATCGCGCATTCTAACAAAAATATTAAGACTGGGAATGAAGAGAAGAAGTGGAGAAGTTCCAGTCTACCGGGCAAGATACGGGTGCAGGCGAGACACCTGATTGGTCGGATGATCAATGCCTCGCCCCTTTCCTGTCTGGACCCTGAAGATCGTCACACTTCCAACTCAATCGAGTGTGGAGGCCATTTCATATCTTCGGTCTCGCGTAGGTTAACAGTTCTGACACGATGTAGTTGGCGGGCGCATCATTCAAAGCCAAGAATTACCCAGTACATATATTCTTGGCACGGAACAAGCCAAGACAGCCAAGACGTGAGGATGATATGTCCTACCATGGATTGAATCCTAAATTAATTACTGAAGATAAGAAATCAGAAAATCAAAAATACATCTGTCCAACCATCCAACATGATCTGCGAACCAATCTTGCAAGGCCAAGCCGCATGGTTAAACAAGCGCAGCAGCAAGAAGTACACCCGCACCCAGAACGCCAAACATACTACCAGACATCTTCTGGACAGCGGCGTTGTACAATGGGGACGAAGAAGCCGGGGCTGTAGCCGAAGTGCTGCTCATTGCACCACTCTTTGTAGCAGTCATCGACGAGGAGCACCCAGACATACCCACACCACCCATAGCCTTTCCAATCTATCAATCAAATCCCCACGTCAGTTTTGCGACAGAACAAAGCACAGGGTGAATAGCGATTCTTTTAGGATTGTACCTCAACGATAGCAGGACCCGCAACGATGTTATCGTCGGTTGCCGTAGTGTTTCCCTTAGTAATTACAACGTAGCTCTGGCCAGCAACTCCGCTAGGAATAGTGACAGTGAACATGCCACTACCACTGGACTGCAAGGGAGCCCAAACGGGACCAGTCACGGTAATGAAAGCAGCGTACAGGTCGGTGCTGGAGGTGTTGAAACCACTTCCGGCTGTAAGCTGGACAGTAGATCCATTCATCAGTGTGTTTGTGGAGCTCATTGTGAGAGTAGGGAAGGCCATCACGGGAAGCTTTCCGTTGGTGGAAGGGCAGGCTGTGATGAAGGGCGCGGCAAGGGTGTAGACTTCGTTGAAGTCGAGGGGGTTGTCGAAGGCCTGGGCGAATGGACTCTCGCCCAGGTAGGCACGTAGGTATGCGCTGTGTCGTGCTTCGACGGTCAGAATGCTACCTGCGGCAGTGAGGTAGGTAGCGTCCATGATGCTGCTGGCAGCACCAAGGTAAGCGCTGACTCCGACGCCTATATCAATGTCAGTAATCGTCCATACTCATATAGAGGGGTTTGTTCGCACCTTCCAAGACACTGGCAAGAGCAAGGAAGCTCTTCACATCGGTGGATGGGAACGTGTAGTTGCAGGCCGCGACAGGGGATGCACCAGCGGCTAGAGAAAACGTCAATATTTTCTTTCACTTTGTCTTATTGGAGATTTGCCTCACCTGTCAGAGCCGAAGTCAGGAAGCTCACGTGGGTCTGCTCATCAGAAGCAACTTCCATGAGGTTGGCATAGAAGGGGTCCATGTAGCCAGCGTTCACAAAATCCGCTTGGGTGTAGTTCTGGAGACCTTCCTGGTAGAAGGAGGCCTCGAGATGCTCGAGCGTCAAAGCGTAGTTCAGGATATCAGCTAGCAAAGAGGAATATTAGATGTTTGCTCAAATATTTCGATCAACATTGATACAAAGGTATTGCTTGGAAAACATACCATCACTGATTGCACGCTTGTTGACTGGGTTGGCCGTGGAAAGACCAACGGCAGCACCAGCCAGAACAACATTGGTGACCTTCATTATGAATGCAGTATTAAGATATGTATCGACAAGCTGAAGACTGATCCTGACAATTCCTTCCTCTCCAGTGCAGGGAAATACGAGATACTTATAAGTTCGCCGAGATGCTAATCTTAATTATTGATGTCATGGCCTTCGCTCTGCTTTGACCTGCTTGAATGGTAGGTCGTATTATTGTTCCTTGGTCGATAATCTTCTACCGGCGGGGAATGAACGAGTCTGACCATCAAATCCATGATCATCTATCTATGTTCCGAATCGAGATAAAGATACTTGCAAGACCGGAGAAATTTGATGAATGAGGGGTCATCTTGGATTGGAGGGGAACGAATCCCCGGAGCTAACAATGCAGGGACACTATTCAAAATTCAGAACGTGGTTAGCGTGGGCGCAAATCATGGGCCGATCCTGCCTAAGAGGGCAAACGCTCGGTCATAGCTCTGCATAAAAGGTAGGTTAGCAAGCTTGGGGAAAGTTATCACTTAACTAGCCGTAGTGTTCGTGTGGGGTTAAGAGCGAGAGCGGGCACGAGAGCGAAAGCGAAAGCGAGAGCGAGCGAAGAACCACGGATGTCAACGTAGTTCAAGCGGGAATGTCAGGTTCCGACACTCAAGCTATTGAAATATCGGAAATTTGTTGATCTAGACCAATCGGTCTCGTAACCGGATACAATACCTTCCGAGATTTTACAGAACAGCATGAACAGAGTTCAATCTAGTCACATATTTATGGTCTAACTATTCACAACTCGATGCTCAGGCAATGATCGCGTTGAAAGTGACAAACTCTATTTACAAACTTGGCCTCGGTTTCGTATTGAATTCAGGTGCTGTAGTGGAACCGAGGGTTCCGATCTCCAAGCTCCTGGATTTCCTCCTCCGTCAGGCCGGCAATCTTATCATCCTCGAGTCCTTGTTCACGACGCTTGTTGATGAGATGAAGGCAGATCCACATCACACCATAGAGAACACCAGCGAAGCCTACCAAGCCCAGTGTGACGGCGTTTCCTCGGACAAATCGCGGTCCCTCGGAGTTCTTGTACAAGAATGGTGACATGACACCACTGATATTGCCAAAGGTAAGCTGCAAGCCTGTCGCAAATGTGCGTTTACCATATCGAGGCAAATTGGTAGGTAGCCAGGCAAGCGGCAACCCGACAGTCACATATAACCCCAGAGCAACCATCAGGGCTCCGAAGTAATGGACACCGGAAGAAGAATCGGAAATCAAAATCCCATATCCGATCACAGAGATCGCGCTGAAAAGACAGGTGAATAACGCACGATGCTGCGTTCTGTCGCTCAACCAAGCCACAGAAAGATAGGCAATAGCACCCAGTCCATAACAAGGGATCGTCAAAGCCTGGACCTGGGGAACAGACCAATCTCCCATTCCCTCGATAATGGTAGGAAGAAAAGTGCTATACCCGTACAACATGGTATCAACACCAAACTGACCGATGCAAAAAGCATAGATCTTCCAATCAAGCGCACCCTCCTTCACATCAGCCCAGTGGAACTTCTGCGCCGATTCCGTCTGACCAATATAACGGCTGCGAAGACGCACAACGAGCGCCCGCTCGTCTTCGTTGAGATAGTACGCCGTATCGGGGTCATCTGCTAGGAAGAACCAGGTTGCTACCCCGAGTATGACGGTCGGAATGCCTTCTAGAATCATAATCCAGCGCCATCCGCGCATTCCACAGATCCCGTCCATGAATCCGATGCCGTAGGCGAGTAGACCTCCAAAGGCTCCGGCGATGGCGGCACTACTGAATAGATACCCTGTTCGCAGGGCGATCTCACGCTTGTTGTAGAAGATGGTGAGGTAAGTCAAGAATCCTGGGAAGAGTCCTGCTTCCACGACTCCGAGTAATACTCGGCATGCAATGAGGCCGCCATAATTCTGAGTAATTCCGGTCAAAGTTGCGATGATACCCCACAGCACAGCGATGGTCGCGATATACCGCGACGGCTTCAGTTTTTTGATCACCAGGTTTGATGGTACTTCGAAGAACTGCCAAGGGGTTAGCTTGTCCTGTCAGTTCAGCGGGTGTGGCTACCACATACACAATATGTGACAAAGAGAATGGATACGGCAATCTGGTATTGGTCGCCCACTAAGCCCAGATCTTCCTCCAGACCATACAAGCGGGCATTGCCAATGTTGACTGCAAATATCAGCGATTGAGTCATCCCTTGTGCCAGTGTAACACCTACCTCGATCTAAAAAGCTGAACAAATAGATTAACACGACAAACGGAAGGATGTGCAGATCAATCTTCCGAATTAAAACGCGCTCTAGCCTCGCTTCTTCAGCCTTGGATGTCGAATTGATCTCAACCAGAAGCTCGGGGTCGTTTGTCCGGGGTGGACCCACGTCCTTCTCGGGTCGTACGTGCCCCTCCATCCCTTGCAATTGGACCTTGCGACAATACGGTAAACAAGATCGCCGATTGATTCACAGAAATGACAGCCTCATGCTAGTAATTGAGCAATAAATTCGGTCTAGTAATGTGAAGAAAAAATCTCTGCAGAGCTGGCGATCTTCAAGCTTGAAGGTTAAGGTTGCCAAGACAGGGTCCGGAATGCTGTCGGCGGTGATTGGGTGATTGCATTATGAAATTGAAATCTCGACCGAACCAAAAAGCAATATGCAATAATTTGTATTCGTGCGACAAATGAAGTCGATTTTTTGATCTTCAGGCTACCTAGTGTTCTCACGTGATTATTCGACGTCAATTAAACATCTCTTACATCACTCCCAAGCTGGGTGGATCTGAATGTCCCGAACATTTACTCGCCCCACGTGTTAAACTTGTTCGATGGAGATTAGCTTCTCTGATGCCAATCCTCGCTTCGCCTCTGCTATCTATGAAAGAATTGTCGTATAACAATCATTTTAATCGACCAAGTATTTCACACTTTCGGTCCCTTGGGACAGCGGTTACTCCGTTCGGTTTTGATCCGAAAGATCGCCGGTTCGACCCCGGCAGGGACCTTTATTTTTGTTTTTGTATTTTTAGGTCAGCACACCTCGTTGCTCTAACATTGCTAGCTGAGAGAGTCCTGATACGATACACCATGGGAGGTCACCAGGGTCACACTTGCCATTTTACACCAGCTGTATTTACACCAAAGGACAAAATGCATATGCTGCCCTAGCACTCTCATCAATTAGGCCTCGACGTTTATATATATATCCATAGGTATGCCTTCCATTTCTGATTGGATAATGGCTGTATGGAATCTTAATGGATCAAAGTCAACGACCTGCGGCATTCCCTCATCTATAACAAGACAGGCCAAAGCAGCTACAGTACAAAACTCAGCATAAGTCCACAAAATTAACTGAATATCTCCATCCGCAAATAATGGCCCCTTTTACACTGGCATGGAGGCGGGCGCGCATCACCTCCCTACTATAGGAACCGATCACGTGCTATGTATTTCAGTCAGCCGTGCCTCTATGAGTATGGCTTCACATTCTTTAAATTAGCACCCATCGTCACTCTCCTCCGCGTTCCAAGGTTGTATGCACAACCTGACTCAAACTTGCTGCCTTGAGTACCGGAATATCCACCACACTAAACCATTTACGGTCACCCTTACTTTGGTGTCACTCACCAGCCTGGAGCGAAACCAACAATCTGGAACCGCCCCCACCCGGTGGATAAATACTGGTTTACATCAACTGTGCTAGACGCTGAGACACGAAGCTTTCTCCATCCACTACACGGATCATGGAACATTTACTTTCTGCTTTCGTCCGCGTTATCCGCAATCTGGATGATGCTGATGGCTTGCTTGCGACCTTTCAAGAGTTTGAAAACAATCCATCGGCGCTCAGTGCAGAGAATCGCATGCGGCTTCTCGACTTTCCTGACCTTGCAACCCAAGTCGCAAATATTGCTGCCACAGTCCCAACAATCTCGAATAAGCAAGACTTCCTGAAAAGGGCTGCCGAGTCACCGAGAGACCTAACATCCTCTGAAATTGATTTGTTACGGAGTCGCTATTGGGGAAAACCTACCTTCAGCGAAAAAGATGCATTCGAAGATGCTCTGTATATGTCGACTGACATTTCCTATGAGCATCGCACGCAAACCTTGCAGCGCCTGCGGGACTTCCAAAGTCATCTCTACGAACAATATGAAGCCGAGGCAATTGCAAATGCGTCCGATGAGGACGACCGACGACTTCAAGAAATGTACGAAGCTAAGAAGCGAAGGGAAACGGAGATAATGTTGCAATATGGGCAGCCCTGGCTGCGTCAGCTATGGCAAGAAGATGAGGGCAAAAAGCCGTGGGGTTATGCAATATTTGTGAACCCTTATTGGCAATCAGAAGATCCCGACCGTTGGGATTCTTATGATCGAAAGTCGTCGCATTCAATGCATATGGCTTTCAGTGCGATCGCCTGCGGTCTCACAGTCCAATCGAGATACACTGCCGAGTTTTTAGATTGGCCTTCCTCGACGCCTACTAGATACGAACGCTTTCTCGTGACCCTCGGCGAATTGCGGAAGCAGTTCAATCATCTCCGATCGTTTCCCCCAAAAAGGAACTTCCGTACCTCATGAACGATTTAGCGGGAGGGAGCATTGCCTCTATGCCCGAGGGGCTCACAGTGGGAACTCTGCGGAATGTTTTTCTGTACATAGATGGCAACTCTGCAGCCTCTGTTCTGGAAAACCGTTTGGCAGATGACTTTTGGATTTGGGCCGTTGACCCAGACTACGTGGCAGATACCGAAAACCAAGGCTCTAGTGGGTACCAAGGCTATCTGCGCGTTCGTCTCCAACAGCTTATTCACAACTTCTACGTCGCCCGACGTTGGCATGCTGACGAGGTCTCCTTAAAAGATTTGTGGAAGGCGGCGCAGAAGGACCCTCATAATGGCTCTTTTGTCTCAATGGAAGACGAGGAAATATTTGCTCGGGACTCAACTTGGGAAGTTGCAACCGCCCTTCGATCAAGAAACATGACGCAGTGAGCATCCAATGGATCATATGTATGTGAAGCTAATAGAAATGATAAGAAGCTTTTTGGGTAGTTAAGTACTTGTTTCACCAAGGTAAATAGGTGTAGATCGAAATTTCCTAATGGATCAGAATGCTGCTGGTAGCCCTGTTTCCAGAGAGAGTATTTGAACTCATCATATAGAGACGAGCAACATTATTCGAAAAGCAGAGATAGCTATTTACACATGTTGGAACTCGTTCCAATACCAGTATGCATCTCCGGTGTTGAGCCCTTGGCATTCACCCTTCTATCTAGTAGCACCGAGTCTACCGACGAAACATAAGTCTCTTTCTTGCGTCGCTTTCAGTGATTTGGGACGTGGCTGTATTCTGTTTCCGTTTGTCAATATTTTGGGGACTGCACTCTCCCACGACTAATAACAAATATGACGCTACTGTTAATGTCCTGATTGGGACTAGTGCCTTCTACTTAGGCTTCATCTTCGTAGATCCTCTTCTTCTCCTTGTCGCTACCCAATATTACACTACGTACCATATTGTATTGCGTCCATTTTTTCGCATACCTACTTTTTTCAACTGGCTGATTGAGAGCTGGTTTCAGGTCCATGTATTGGGATCGGGCTAATACAGGGGCAGTCAAGAAAAAGAATTTTCAGATTGTGCATTCAAGATCGGATTCATTGTCGAACAGGACTGATAAGCATATTGGGAGTGATCAAGGGCCAAACTTCAAGCTTTGGGCAATGACTGGCAAAGCTGGACACCACTCGTACTCCAGACAATTTTGATCGGGTACCAGGACACAGTTGCCGTTGTGGTAAACCTGGCCATCTGGGCAGCGAGGGCCTTGTCCATGCACACAGGTGTTCTTTACAGGATCGAAGACAAACGGTGAGACGCAGGTCGGCGTATGAATCTCCACACACTGGCCGTTCTTGAAGACCTTAGGCCAGGTGCACTGCGGAAGCTCGTCACTGACACAGTCCCCATTGTCGAAGACACCGTCGGCGCAGGACGGCTTGCCACCGACACATTGATCCCCGTCAAGGTAGGAGGCACCCGTGCAGCCGGGTTTCGTATCGGACACGCACTGACCATTTTCCTCGCGAAATCCGTCGCCACAGGGATCGGCGTCGATACTGACGCACTGGCCGCCCACCCATTTATATCCATCTTGACATTGCGGTGTCGATGTACCCATACACTTATCACCTGATGGCATGGTCCGGGGCGGGCACTTGGGTTTGTCGACGAGGACACAGTCCTGGCCGTTGAAGACTCCCTCTTTACATTTGACCTTCTCGTCCACCAAGCAGACGCCATTGCTCTCTACCGTTGTGGGCGGGCAACGCGGGCGAGATTGGGCGATACAGGACCCATTGACGGGCACCGGCACTGTGTTCGTACTCGGGCAGGTTGGAGTTATAGGAAGCAAGCAGGACTGTCCATCCCAGGTGCCAGATTCACAACCTGGATGGTCCTCGGACACGCAGTTTTGACCATCCCACAGATAGTTCAGTCGGCAGGTCGGAGTGGTTGTGGTGACGCATTGACCATTTTCTAGCCGGGTGCTGGGATCCGTACAGCCGGGGGCTTCCTCAGAAATGCAGTCGTTTCCTTTCTGGGTCATCTTGGGGGGACACTGGGGTCCTTTGACACTGCGACAAGTGTCGCCATCTGCGACGAGGTCCTTAGGGCACTGGGCAGGAACGGCCGAGACACATTGCGTGCCGTCGGGACTCAACGTGCCCTCAGCGCAGTCGCCCTGCGCATTGCCGGGTTTCTTACAGAGACCGTTGTCGAGATAGGTGTCTTGCGGACACTGGCCGTAGCCGTCGGGCTTAATCACGCATCGTTCGCCATCCCAAGCCATAAGAACTGGGCAACAACGAGCCGTATTGGAGGCGGGATCAGTTGAGAGGACGGTGTCTAATGGGCAGTCGGGTGTGCTGATCTCCACACACCAGTCACCTTGGCGAGGAACATTTTTGGGGCATTGAGGTGGTTTGGACCCAACACAGCTCTGGGTGGATTCCTGGTAGCTCAGGTTATTGGGGCACTGGGGTCCATCGTGCGAGATACACTGATCCCCTTGGCGAACAAGGTTGTTGGGGCACTGCGGGTCAAGATTCGTGACGCAATGACCGGACGCCGGATCAAAATGAGCGGTAGAGCCACAGTTAGGGGCACCAGTCTGGATGCAAACGCCATTAGACAGAGTCGCACTGGGATCAGCACATCGAGGAGGCTTAACGCAGACGTTGCCTTTCAATGAGCCCTCATCACAGCGCGGTTGCGTCGTGGACTTGCATAGGCCCTCATCCAGGTAGAAATCCACGCCGCACTCAGGTGCTTGGTCACTGATGCAGGCTGCGCCTTTGCGACGATACGGGTCCGGACAGTCTGGGGGTGTGGTGGAAACACACGCCTTGCCGTTGAATATGCCCTTGTCGCACCGGGGCGGGGTGGTCGAAACGCAGAGCCCAGCCGAGTAGTAGGTGCTAGGGTCAGCGCAGGTGGGAATGCCCAATGAGCAGCTCTTCCCGTCGAATTGGGTCCCTTCAGGACAGCATTTCACCTGGTGAGAGTTCGGGTCGGTGGAAGGCACAATGTCATCTAACGTGAATCGATGAGATAGTGAACGTAGCACCTGTTGTTGCGCCAGGATGGCCGGGGCTAAACAGGTGCTAACCAAGGCAAACTTGAGAAAAGCCATGATCCACGTCCAAAAGGGCTGGAACTATTGATTGAGTTGAAGGAGATGTAGGACAATACGTGGGTTAACAAGAGGGAATAAATACTTTGAACGAACCCATGTGGCTGGGCAGATGATTGTTTGTACCGAAGAACCGGTAAGGGAGGCGTTGTCATACTGTATGCGCTATGATGCAATCTAAACCAATGATAAGTACGGGAAACAGCATCCGCAGATCTTCTCGATCTACCGATCCTGTCGATCATACCGATCATATTGATCATACTGGTGATAACGATCGTGTCGATCCTGTCATTGTTTAGGTACGTGGATACTTCTTCCGTCCATGCTGCAAGGCTGGCTCTACCCACATGTGATATGCTGTACTGAAGAATGCAATCCCCAACTTTGCATATGGTCTTCGGGCCATGTTCGCCGTCATTTGTCCCTGATTAGCTTTGAAGATTCAATTTGAATCCCCTATAGATTGTGCCAAAATAAAAGGCCAGTCAGCAGGTGTAATAAGAAGCGGACCTATTCAGAGCATTGAACCTTGTAGCTAGTCTATGGTAGGTGAGGAGTGAAGCTTTTGTTGTTGGTTCCAAAGCTCTATTCAAGGGGCAGCCTCTTGCGGTTTCCGTCCAAAGAAGTTCCTCGGGGTATTTCCGAGCATGCAAGCGTAGCTGCGACTAGACTAAGATTAGGTTTGCAAGCAAACAATGATCCAAACAGACACGGATTGTCATGGACGGTTACCGATCCATCAATTATTACTTTTACATGCGCATTCCCTTCAGAGCCACAGTGGGGTTAAGCTTCAAATAGGGTCCAATAGGGTGGTGAGTCAATTACCGGAAATTCGGGTCGACCCATTTTTAAAAATCATGTGAGAAGGGGCTGCATGGTTTTGATCGATGATCACGTACTATCGATCGACCACTTCCACATTCATGCTTAATCTCGCCTCCCATTCCTCATTCACGTTACACTGCATATGCACTCTACATTCCACTCCATCCTTACCTTTTACATCACTATTATTGCATCGCGTTTTGCCTGTACCTCAACTATATTACACTCGAATACCGATACATCCAATCAGTGAGTCAAAGGTCCGTTTATATTTGAGACATGAATGCTTTTCTGAAGTGACATGACTTGAAGATATGGAAATCTGGCCCGAAAAAGAAAGACAAGACAAGGGAGGGAAAAGAGAGGAATTGCAGAAAGTAGGGTAAGATTACTGATACACATCGCCAGCCTAAATTGTCACATTCAGCCAGCCACAATCCTATGCACCATCAAGGAACGATGATTTGTCAATTACAGGAACCTTGCTTCTCAAATCTGGATCAGACCGCTACAACCTCACTGGGCCAATGAAGCCAGGACGCATTGTTGATGGTACCCACCGTCATGTAACAAAGGTCATACCCTGGCAGGGTGATGATCCTTTGCGCTCCGTTGGACCCAGCAACTCGCCACAGCTGTTCTGCCGGAAGACCTGGAATGACTATATATAGTCCCATGCTTGACATACTGCTCTCTGGATCGAGACACTTATTATATCATTCTAATCATCCATTGCCTGCTTTGCTCGAACACGACATGAGCCTGCTCCGCTATTCTTTTCTCATTCCTCTTTTCGGCCGCCTGGGCCTGAGTAGCTACAATACTTACGATAGCCTGTGTCCGGACGAAAATGGCAACACCGTCACACTGAGCGGCGGCGACTATACAGTCACTTGCGGCGGATACTATGATTGGTCAGTCAATGGTGACCGCGTGGATGAAGGCATCTCAGCATCTCCCGAGGAATGTGTCCGGCTCTGTAGCCTGAGCCAGGACTGTGATGCCGTGGTCTTTGATGGCGGTGCCTGCTGGGAGTATTCAGCTCAGTACCAGTCTCTCACTCCGCAAGTCGATCTCGGTGGCCAAACTATCCTGTTGGGTCCGGTTGTGAAGAAAGACCCCGACTCTGATAGCGACTCTGATAGCACTGGCGACCAACCCCCCGTGCCCGATCCTTCTGAGACTTCAAAAGACCTCCAGCAGGAGCTGGATCAATGCACCGAGGAAAAAGACACCTGCATCCCTCTTCTCGACCAGTACGAGTCTGAAAAGGATGCCTGCATATCTCTCCGAGATCAGTACGAGTCTGAAAAGGATGCTTGTATTCCTCTTCGAGACCTGTACGAGTCTGAAAAAGACGCTTGTGTTTCTCTTAGGGATCAGTTTGAGACTGAAAGAGATGTTTGCAACAAAAACAAACAGACAGTGACCAAAGAACGAGACACTTGCAACCAGGACAAACAGACAGTGACCAAAGAACGAGACAACTGCCTCAAGGACGCGGCAAAGCTACCAGCATGCCAAGCTCAGCTATCAACATGCCAAGCACAGCTATCAACATGCAAGGCGCAGCCTGCTGCTCCCAAGCCCCCACCACCTTTTACTGGCGCCTGTAGGTTCACCAAAGCCACTGCAAAAGTCAATATGCTGACTATCTAGGCCCACTTTATCAAGATAATAAGATCAGTTATAATGGGCGCAATTGGCTGCAGAAGTGTGGAAAACGTGAGTATCCTCCGCGTATTCTACTGAAGACCGTGCTGACCCCGCAGATTATCGCCATGATGCTTGGAAGGAATTCCAGATTACTACGGTTCAGGCATGTCTTAACAAATGTACCTCCACATCTGGATGCGCTCGTGTGATCTTTGCTAGACGCAGTGGTGTACATCGCAATCAGTGCCAGCTTTACACGCAAAAAATCCCCAGCGGTGTTAGCCTTCTAACTAGCGACACCTGGGATACCTATATCCTGTCTTAGTCAAGGAGCCATTCGTTGCAAAGCTCAGTCAAAAGATTAGCAACTGCCCAACTTATTTGCTTGGCATGTGGCGATATAGTCAGCAGAATATGACCCTAGTGACTATTGCTTACACAATGTTTGCATCTTGATCAGTATTACGGAATGCAGTTCTTAGGATCTCTGAAAGGGACGTATCATTCAATAAGCGTCATTGATTTGAAGGACTGTATTTACGATCGGCCAAGCCCCATGTCTGTGTCATCGTAAGGGAAATAGTGACTAAGGAATCCTTCACTATTTCAGTAGCTTAGTTCAGCAAATTGGCAAGAGCCATGACTCCGGTAATAGCCTGGAGCGATTCGCCAAGTGTAGTAAAGAAGTGGTTTTAATATGAACTATATAACATCTTGAGAATATGAGATGAAACAGCCTTTAAAACAGGATTAGTTTCAGAAACTACCTAGTGTAGTTACCTGGTACGCTGGGCCCGGGTAGTATATCTAGCACCTCGAAGATAGTATTGAATGCAACGCTTCTATACCTCTGCCACCTGCATATACAGGTTTTTGCCTATGGATGTCTCGTACAACCTGCGGTAGCTAGCGTTGTTCTTTTGTGCTGCCAACGAGCGTTCGCCTCTTCACTATGTAGGCTCGACAAAGAATATTGGCATTATGACGGTATTCTCTTAGGACTGAGCTCATTGATATGTTCCTACTCAAATATGCATGACAAGACGACTCGCTGGTCTTATTCGGTTCTGGAATTTTACTAGACTCGTGGGTCTTGCTGAACTCTCTAATGGCGCTTCTCTTTCTTGCGTTCCCATTCTTATCCTATACTTCTAACATCATAATCAACTTTCTTTGTGTTTTCAGCAGAGGGGAATCTCAAGATCTTTACGTCGATATCACTTCTAAATTTTGACTTGTGTAGACCGTTAGAACGTATATTGTAGTGAGTGTGAAGATTACGAAGCAGAAATGATATATATAAGCGCTTACGCGCAGGGATCAGCATCTCAGATCATCATGCTTTCTATAAGCCACTTCTGGGTCTCCTTTCTTGGCCGAACTAGATGTCACGAGTAGGTTGGTGGCAGTGGCGCGCTGGTTCGCAGACAGTTCCCTGCTTCAATATTTAAGACCAGACTAAAGAGTCATGACCAAGACAACGCACCTGGGAGGCAAGATCCCACGAACAAAAAGAAAGAAGAGCAAGAAGAGAAAGAAATATTAAAAAACATACAACAGTCAGGATTCGCATGTGGTCACCCACCATACTACTAACTAACCGGCGTGTGGCTTAAGTACGGCTGAGCGGACGGGAAGCCCTGTTCTCCACACCCTATGGTCGTATGTACTTGGTAATGCGATGGAAAAGTTTATATAGTGCAAATATTAGCTAAGAGACTTCGAATAGTCCCATATTCGTTAGCCAATGAAATCATTTTCTATTTTAACTGTTGCGCGGTTCTTATTCGGGACATGGATGTTATGAATGAACTGGCGGCAGAAATATATACGCAGTAACCTTGGGAGCGAAAAGCTGTCTTTAGTTTCATTTTTCGCTAATCATAATGTTCCATTATATTCTTGTGCTATAAATCGATTGCCATCACTTTTCAGTGTAGTCTATGTACTGGACTATATAAAAAGCTCGAGTAGACACAGAAGAGTGTGTCTAGTGTGTAATGGTGTTTCATTGCTTCACTGGGCAATTTTAGTGCCAAAGAGGAGAGGTCGGGGATTGGAGGCGCGGAAACTATTACACTTAAGGGGGAAAAGACCTTGAGTCGTAAGAAGTCGCTGTTCAGCAACCCCAAATTCCTGTCTATAATATAGTGACAACGCTCCTCGGAAGCCAATTTTATCAGCCTGAAATATGGCATTGTCGCCGCTTGGTCGACTGCTTTTGCCAAGATTTGATTCAATAGTATTGCTGCAAGCTAACTGTGACCCCATGCTTCATCCAATATTTTGTATCATATATTGGCAGGAAATTTGAACATGTCGGGGAAGAGTGCCCATGGACAGGAGCATTCTGTTGATCTGGGTGGTTTAATCAAGGCATATCTGAGCTAGCAATGCTGGTAGAACAATCCTGAAAAAAAATTAAAGCTACCAAGAATGGAAGACCAGTTCTGGACACCATTCAAACCAAGTACATAAGGTTAAGCTTTTTACAATAAACAATATCAACATAGGAACAAAGAATATAAGAGCATCACCCAGATTCTAGGAACTGGACCCTTGAAAGCCATATGTTTACAAAACAAGCATCAGAGACCCAGTCAAAACGACCGTCACCAGCGAGGCAGCACTAACCCAGCCAGTCACAAAGACCGCAGCGGGGGCAACAGCACAAGCAGCAGCGCCCTTAGACGTAGAGGTAGAAGCACTGCTGCCAGAGGACGCTGTTCCAGTTCCAGCTGTACCACCCGCCTGGCTGATAAGCGAGCTGCAGGAGCCCGTCGCACTACTGGCCGACTGAACCTTTGCGGCGCCTTTAAAGTCACAAGCGGTGCTTGCTTTTTTCTGACTAATGTAGTACTTGTTGAAAGCCTGGGACAGCTGGTCCTTGCTTGCACAGACACTGTAAGCGCCATAGTCACCAGTGGTTGCATTGTGGGCGATACCAGAACAGACGTCCGTGCCATATCCGCAGACCTCGGCGAAGAGATCAGAGTACTTTGTGGAATCAACGCTGTCGCTGACAACACAGGACAGACTAGCGACCATGCAGGAGCAGAGATCGGAGTTCGGGGTTGGGGGCAAGGGGCTGGCCTCTGCGAGCCAGTCGTCGTCTACGGTTGGGCATGCGCGAGGCGAATTAGTCGCGGTGTAGCTAGCGCTGTTGACTCCAGTTGCTGTTGCGCTCTGGATCTCCTTGGAGTAGTAGCTAAAATCGGACTCGGTGGAGACAGAGTCGCCATCCACGGACACAAGGCCATAGTCGTTGGTGGTTTCGAAGTACATGTAGACAATGCCACCGCTCCAGACGTCGTTCATTTCAGAGCCGAACAGGACGGGGACATCTTCGAAAGTGCGGGGCTGTACGGTGTTGCAGCCGTACTCGGAGAAGAAAACAGGGATGGAGTAGTTAGAGTATTCCTCGGTTCGGGCCTCGTAGCCGGAGGTTTGGTAAGTCTGGTCGCCGCACCACTCGTAAATGTTGTAGCCGAAAAAGTCGATGGCCGTGGTTTGGTCTCCGCAGTTCAAATAGTTAGAGAGAGAAAGACGAATGTCGGACTGATCGGTGGTTGCGTAGCCCAGGCCCAACGAAGTTCGGTACCCCTTCTGCTTGATGTAGGCCTTCATATCTCTCGCCGCCGCTCTGACAAAGGCGGCAGCGTTGGTTTGGTTCGGCTGGTTGACGACTTCGTTGCCAGCGAAGAATCCAATCACGTTATCATACTTCTGGAAAGCGTCAACGACGGCGGTATAGCGCTCGTACTGTTCAACAGTCCAGACGGGCGAATCGGCTTCGATCGAAATATCAGGGGACGAGAGATCAGTGATGACATAGATTCCGGCATCGGCCAACTGCTGCATACAGTCATCGTGGTCTTTGGTAGGGTCCACGGTGTACGTACGGATGACGTTGGTACGCAGCTGGGTCAGATAAGGGATATCGCGCGCGCAGCTGGAGGAGTTGGCGAGAGGATCGGTGTAGCCGGTATCGCTGGTCTGCCCGGTTCCCGTAGATCCGCCACCGGTATAACCCTCTAGGGAATAGTCAGAATCTAAAGCATGGGAAAGAGACTGATATCAACTCAACCCTGATAGGCAACTCCGCGAATGAAACTGCTCGCAACATTAGTACCCAGGACGTGAAACGGATCTAGTGGAAACTCACAATTCGCTGCCATTGTTGGAGTAGAAGAATTTAGAGCCCTGAGAAAGTTCATCGGTCCCATTAGCGCGACGGTCTGCTGTCTAGAGAGGTAAGTATAATCACCTTGATCTCAATCGCGGGGACACTGGCCAGAGCGGACCCGGATAGCAGGGCGATTGCCGACACAATTGAGAGCTGCATCTTGAAAGAACGATAAGCAGTCCCGGGCCGAGAGCCTTGTGAAAAGCCAAGCGAAAGTGGATTTTTTTTCCTTTCAAAGCCAGGGAACGAGCGGTCAGGCTTTAAAGAGAAGTGAGAGACGGGGAAAAGAGAAACAAAGGCCATTTATGTAAAAGAGGCGACCCGGGTTTAAAATAGGCACAGCCGTCAAAATCCGGCAAATTGGCCAATAGGTGAAGGGCGCACGATTTCCACCATGCGATTTTGAGCCATACTTTCAAGACACTCGAACCAATGGGCCCTTGGTGGGTCCGTCAAATTGCTTGATTTCTGGTGTTGTGGGGTCCGTTGGCCCATGCGATGAACCCCGAAAAGGGTTCAAGGGACTGGTCAGGGTCGTTGTTGGGGTCACGCTAGTAGTGTGGCTTGCTTCAACAGGTTGGAACATGGCATTTTGCACCAATCACCGGCCCGTAAATCCAGTAGTACGATTACGGCGTCGCACTCATTTAAGCGTCGCCCCGAGTAAGCAGATTTGTAGTCAAGAGTCCCCTTCTTACCCTTTCACTCCACTCGGCCAGGCAACGATTTTTTGAGTCATCCTCTGGTGCCGACCAAGAGGCAGGGTTTATGCTTCACAGAGGAACAACGCCACACGCTAATGCCTCTCCTGGGAAGACGAGTAAAGTGGCAGGAACAAAGAAAAAAGTGAATGAGTGTTGGGGAGGGGGCAAAAAAAAAGTCATAAGTCTGCCGTCGCTCAGCGCCCATGGCTGCTGACACTTTGGGCGTGAGCGGCTCGCCGCTCTATTCACCCCCTGTTCCGGGCTCCTTAGGCAGAAACTCACCCACCTGAATATTATTCACCTGAAACTTCAGAGGGTGCATAACAATTTACATCTCCGTAGTTTGAGGGAAAGCCTAATAAGCGAGCGAGATTTCCCTTCCCTCTCCCCGCCCTCTCTTTTTCCCTTTTTCCATCACTGAAAGCAAACTGTACCTCGAGCCGCCCAGCGCGGGACATGAATCGTGTTGTCTACTTGGACGAGCAACGGCAATGATCTAATTCTGAGCATTTGGTTGCCACGAACAGAGGAGGCTTACGCCGGTAGATTGCATATGTTCGACAGGTATGTCATCTCTGGAGCTGCGGGAATCAAGCACACTTAATCTCAACATTCGAAGAATCATGACACTATATCCTGTAACTATCGACCCCCCTGATATATACTCTAGGAGACTTCTTGTCTTAAGGAATACTTGAACTTCATTCTATTGCGGATCTTGCCAAGGAAATATATATGAAACATTTGTCTTCCTGTAGGAACTATAGTCGAGAGCTAGAGATATAAGCCACTAAATAAATCAATCTGACCCTTTTTATAGGGTTCTATACTGATCAGATCATTCCAAGGGTCAAAATACGGCAGAGGATGAATAGGCATATAGAAAATAGTGGAAAGGCTATATCGATTGAGTGCAAATTTCTTTTTTAAAGATATAATGAAATCCCTTGACGCAGTTTGCTTCCCTTGTACTGATCGGTGGGCCCGCATACAATTTTGAGCGATGTCATGATTGATCGACAACATCAAACCTATGGTTATGACGCTTTGATGGGGCTGTATTTGTCTATCTCAATACTGACCAATACCACAGCACTTCAGCGTGTGGGTAAACCCCGCTAATGCGGTGCATGGGGGCGGAATTGTTACATGGTCTCACCGTCTTGCCCAACAAATAACACTAAAGCTGTAGATGCGGCACAAGTTTGAGGATAAACCAACAGGGGCAGGATCAATATGCTTATTTGTAATTTCGCGATCTTGGCCCATCTAGGTGTGTGCAAGTAGAAATTGCCAGTGCGCTGCATGGGGACAAGATGATTTCTTACATCACTTCGCCCTACAAAAGACGCTAAAGCTCAAGTGTTGGTGGGATGAACCTGCTTCAAATGTTCTTTGATAGGCTCGCGATCTTGGTCAATCTGCCACTAGAACCCGCTAATGCCCCGCATGGGGCCAAAAGAATTTGTTGGATACAGCGAGGTGGGGCGCGGAACGCGCAAGCCGGAAGGCACGGCTATAGGCTCGGAAATCTCTAGTACAGGATATCAAACATAAAATCGGCGATATGGTTTAGACTATGATAATCTCATCCAAGTTGGGTTTGACCGGCAGCTGAGCCGTGTCTGTAATCTGAGATGCATTACCAGGTTAGGCTCAAATCAGCTAGATGTCTGAAGGTCGTCCAGGCAGAAGGTCCCCCTTCCCGCCCCCAAACTCCGCTGTCCAAGCCTGCATGTTCGTAATCGGTGCCGACATTGGAAGGTCCAATTGTCCTTTGTTTTGTTTTCTCGGAGCTTTCGTCTCATCTATTTAGTCTCTGCTCCCCTTCTAAAACCTTCGAAATATTAATGTTCCATCAAGACATCATTTAGCTTCTCTGTCCTTCTATCCTCAGTTTTCTCAACAGCTTTCAACCAAACCAAGCTATTTGGAACTCTTTTGAAACCTCACACAAGCACCCGCTATCATGTCTCTGAAGGCGTTCATCTACGCTTACCGCAAGCCCGGCCTTTCTCTTGAGGATTTCAAGAAGCACTACGAGAATCACGCTGAACTCGTTAAGCGTATCTCTGGGGAACATTTTCCTCTCGTACACAAGCGCACCTACATCGCACGCAACACAGTCGAGGTCGCCCCTGAGGGTGCCAGTGAGCGCAACGCCCTTACTCCTGCCACCGTTCTGGTTGGAAAGCAGTCCGACTTTGATTTCGATGCTTACGCGGAGCTTACCTTCGCTGATCAGGCTGCTTTCCAAGCCTTTAGTGCCACTATCTACGCCCCCGACGCTGCCGCGCAGATTGCAGCCGACGAGGAAAGGTTCCTTGATAAGTCGAAGCTTGGAATTGTCTTGCTTGGGGACGTCATAGAGACTTCCAAATAAACAAGTATGGGCAGAGCACCGATGGGTGGTGTGTTTCTGGAAGGAAGCTGATAAGATCCTGGAAACGATCGGGTATAAGACATTGATGATGCCAGACCTAGCAGGATTAAAGATGAGCTATTACCTCTACCACTTAAAGGGATTTGGGGATCTAGAGATTAGTTCCTTAACATTTAGTCTTGTTTATACCTAGAAAATAGTTTTCTAAATCGGTTCATATCTATTACCTACCTATGATTCCTACCCTTATAGTCTACTCACGATAATGTTACGTTAGCCTTACCTTCCCTATTACCCACCTATTATAGGTGCCAGCGAAATGGTTTTTCTAGTTTAAAATTGTTTACTCTCACCAAATATACTTTAGCTACTGGATACTTGATTCATTTCAAGAGCACCATACCTAAACAGTTCTTGAAATATGTTGGCATCGACAAACATGGCGAAAAGAATAATTTGCTGACCGATATGCATGGGATTATAGGTAGTATTTTTGTTCACCTGTTCAAAAATACCAGGTGTACATTTTTTGTTATCTTCCAATATGGAAACTTTATTATGTGGTCTCAAGTAAGCTAGGTGGGCTATGACTTAAAACAAGTTTAAGTTTAAATCACTCTGTTCGATAGTCGAATCTCGGTATTTTGATAGGGTAAGCATCAAAGGACTACGCCCTTGCGGAAAAGGTATCCCAGCCTAGACCAAAGCGTCACGACCGCGCTAACGCATCTAGGAGGGAAAATCAGCATGGTAACAGTAGTATTCACCTAGGCGAAGGGCCTGAATGGGATGATGATAGGGCTGCGAACGTGAATACCCGACGAAATCAAAAAAAAGAAAGTCAAAAAACATACAACAGTCAGGATTCGCATGTGGTCACCCACCATACTACTAACTAACCGGCGTGTGGCTTAAGTAC